>JWZX01000874.1:0-19683 GCA_001275005.1 Chrysochromulina tobinii
CCCCCTTGCCTCCACCACCCTCACCACCTCCACCATCGCCCCCCCGACCGCCCTCGCCTCCAGCCTCGCATGGGCAGGTGCTTGCCACTGCTTGCCACTGCTTGCCTCTGATTGCCTCTGATTGCCTCTGATTGCCTCTGGTTGCCTCTGCTTGCCACTGATTGCCTCTGATTGCCTCTGATGGCCTCTGATGGCCTCTGATGGCCTCTGATTGCCACTGATTGCCACTGATTGCCACTGATTGCCATCTCAATCTCGGCCTCGCATGGACAGGTGCCGTTCCTTCTCACGGCCACACTCACACGCCTCCATCGTGCCTTCGCTGGTGCCGCCGCCACCAGCGCCAGCGCCAGCGCCAGCGCCAGCGCCAGCGCCAGCGCCAGCGGTGCGTTCGTCCCCGGCGCTCTGCAGGGCACCAGCAATGCAAGCGCCTTGGCTCAGTACAACCTGACTCGTCGCATCCTCGGCGACCTCGCCGCCTCTGCCGCCGCCGCCAGTCCAGACGTCTTCGCCGCCGCCGACGCCGCCGACCCCATTGAAGTGGATGGCACCGGCGTTCGCGTTCGCGCCGGAACGAGCATGACGGGCGCCGTGACGAGCACGCCGGGCGCCGTGCCGAGCGCTCTAAGCGCCGTGCCGAGCATGGTGGGCACAGCGGTGGCGTTCGATGGGTTTCGGCGCGGCGTCGCCGATACTTTGGGCCTCAGGCTGCGCCGAGTCGTCAATCGCACTGTGCCCGGCCTTCAACTGGTTGATGTCGGTGCGATCTTGCACACGCCTCACGATGCTCCCCACGGCGCTGCCGCGAATGCTCACCACGGCGCCCCGCCTCTCTCTTCCACACGACTCATGAGGCTCTGCGCTGCATGCGAGTGCTCATCACGGCGCCCGGGCGCTCCTTTCCCGTGCGCGAGCGCTCACCACGGCGCCCTCGCTCCCGCCCACAGGCCCGTTTGGCGCCCCATTTGAACGGGTGCTCGTCCAGATTCGGCTGAGCTTATCCGCCGAGGCCCGCACACAAGGCGCCGGTACGGCGCTTGGGGCGGTCGCAGCTTTGGTCGAGGGGTACGCCGGCCGGATCGGTGTGCCAGACTTGGAGCGGACATTTGTCTCTAATTGCCTCTAATTGCCTCCCTCATTAACGTCTCTGATCGCCTCGAATTGCCTCCCTCATCAGGTGCGGCCGATTTGGAGGCGACACTGCAGGCGCACGGGCTTGGGGAGGGAACCGTCCTGATGACGTCACGCATCGTGGACACGGGCGCGATTGCGGACACGTGGCGGATGCATGCAAGCGGGCAGATGACGCACGCCGCTCCGCCGGTGGGAGGCACCGACGGCGAGATCGGGGCCAGATCGCTGAGCTCGCTCGGGCTCGTCGCCATCGTGATTGCATGCGTGGTCATCCCCATCCTCGCGCTCGCCTACGCCGACCGCGACCGTCTCCGGCGCCGTCTCGGGCGTCTCGGACGCCTCCTCTTGCCCCCTTCGCTCCTCCCCCCGTCACTCCTCCCCCCGTCGACGGGCCCCCAGACGCCCACCAAGGCGCCCGCCCGAGACGGCGCCGACGGAATGGGTTCGCCCACGGACCGCTCGAGCCCTGGGCGCCGTGCCGGGCGCGCGCCGTCGTGGGCCGTGGACGAGCCTGCGGAATGGGAGACGATCGGATCGACGATTGGGTCTGTCTTTAGCCCCGCTCAGACGCCGAGGCAGAGGGAGAGGCGAAGAGAGGAGCGCGCCGGGATGAGCTCTTTCATGCCAAGCGAGAGGGACCTGACAGCGCGTAGCAGCGCAACGGCCTCGCAATGCGCCTACTCGCACCGCCACGGCGCCTCGCCACAATCCAAGCCGACATCGCCACAAGCCAAGCCGACATCCCCATCGCTAAGGCCCAAGCCGACATCGCCATCGCTAAGGACCAAACCGACATCGCCATCGCCCAAGGCAACGTGCGTACAGTCGGAAGCGCGGCCGCCACGGCCAGCGATGGCGTCGAAGCCGCCGCCGCAGCAGCAGCCATCGCCAGAGCATCAGCCATCAGTGGCAATCAGAGGCAATCAGTACCATCAGTACCATCAGTACCATCGCCCCCCATCGCCAGAGCATCAACCTCCACCTCCGCCACCTCCACCTCCACCGCCGCCGCCCCCGCCTCCACCGCCCCCGCCGCCGCCGCCACAGCCGGCCGCCACCGACCTTTGGCTCACCGCTACGGACGAAACCACCGGCGGCACCTACTACTACAAGCAACACAGCCGACTGGTGCAATGGGAACGGCCGATGGACTTGAACGCCGACCCGACAGCCGGACCACTACGCGCCGGGCTGAGCGCGCGCCGTACCGGGCACACTGACGGTACGTCCATGGGGCAGGGGCCTGCTGGCTCGTCAGTGGCAATCAGAGGCAATCAGAGGCAATCAGGGACGTCCATGGGGCAGGGGCCTGCTGGCTCGTCAGTGGCAATCAGAGGCAATCAGTCGCCATCAGAGGCACTCAGAGGGTCTCAGGGGCCTGCAGATTCGTCAATGGCAATCAGTGGCAATCAGAGGCAATCAGGGACGTCCATGGGGCAGGGGCCTGCAGATTCGTCAGTGGCCCAACGGCTTCGACGACCATCGACAGAGGAGCGGCTTGCACTTCTGCGCGCCCGCAGGCGGCCAGCGGGCTCTGCTGAGGATACCCGACTCGAAGGGGGGTCCGGGGGCAAGCCCCCCGGGGGCAAGCCCCCCGGGGGGAAGCCCCCCCGGGGGGAAGCCCCCCAGGGGGAAGCCCCCCGGGGGGAAGCCCGAGGCCCCGCGCGATCGCAAGCGTGGCGAGGCGCCACCGACGACGCCGAACACGCGACCGTCACCATCTCAAATCAGCCCAGAGATACCGTCGTACCAAATTAGGGCAGAGGCACCGTCGTACCAAATTAGGGCAGAGGCGCCATCGTACCAAATTAGGGCACGTGCCTCAGCTGAGCCAGCCACGCCCCTCTGCCCGCGCGCATGCCTCCGCTTACTGGACGAAATGGACGTCGATTCGATTGTCATCGGCTGTCGCAATCATGCCGCAATCTCGGCAGGTAAGGCATCGTCGCCGCTGAGGCGTGCGAGCTCAGGTTCAACGACGGAGGCAACGGCGACGTCGCCTCCGAGATGCTCGACGTCGCCTCCGAGATGCTCGAGGCCGGACTCGACGAAATCGACGGAATCGACGGAATCGAGGCCTCCGAGATGCTCGAGATCGGCCGCTGATCTCAGTGGCCATCAGCGGTCCTCAGTGGCCCTCCGTGGTCCTCAGCGGTCCTCCGCGGCAAGCTCGGCGCCCATCACGGCGCCTAGGCCGCGCTCAAGAGCAGATGCGCCGAGGCCTGAGGGCGGGCGAGGCGTTCCACTTGCAGTACCACTCAGCGCCCAACACAGCGCGCATCTCATCGGCGCTCTGACCTCCTCGGAGTCGAAGCTCTCGTCGGCTGATGTGCCGCTCGAGAGCGATCGTCGGCCGCCGCGCGGGGCGGCGACGCCGCTCGAGCGACCGCCGCCGCGGGCACGGCAGCACCACGGGCAGCATTTGCCCCCTCGAGCTCGATTGGGACCGCAATCCCCTCGAGCTCAATTGGGAGTGCGAGAGACGGCCGTCGGGGATCTTCACAGCCACGGCCTGGAGGCGTGACGTGCACAGTCACCTTGACGGGACGTGAAACGCATGTATAGACGCGTAGGGATCCTAGGGAAAGGATTTTCAGACCGCAAGCGGTCTGAGGCAGTGCTGCTTTTACGATTTTTAGTGTCAAGTCGAGTCGACTAGTTTCTTAGATAGGCGGGCGCCGCAGATAGCCCAGTGCCCACCAGGAGACCAGGTAGGTTTTTGGAACCGTGCCCGTTCAGGACGATCGGGACGTCCACCGCTACCCGGTTACCCGGTTACCACGTGAATATACGTGACCGAGTTAAAGGGAGCTCGGAAGCTTAACCGCGTGCACTGGGGCGAGCACGGGCAGAGAGACGGACAGACCGAAAGAACTCCTGCTGAATCCCAAAAACCCTAACGGACAAAAACACGCGCCTAGAGAAACGGTCAGACGTTTCAGAGCCGACTAGTGTACATATGAGGCTCGCTCACTGACGCGTCTTATATGGGGTCATGTAAGGTGTGTGTCTTCTGAGCGGGCAGTTCAAGTGCCGCGTGTGAACGTCAAATTGCCAACCAATCGGCCGACCGCGAAAGCGCGCCGATGGCGCTCATCCAAGGACTGGGGCAGAGCATCGACCGCTCGCGCTTGATATCCGCGGACGACGCCTACAGGGTTCTTGAGTTGGACCGCGGTGCTTCACTCCATGCTATCCGAAGGGCGTACCTGCGCCAGATTCTTCGCCATCATCCCGATAAGGCGGGTGCATCAGCAGGAGACCCCGATGCAGTCACGTCCGCAGCGTCTCGTACGATTCGCATCAATATCGCGTACGAAATGTTGCAGAGCGACAAGATAGCCACGCGCGACAGAAGCCAGGCGGAGCGCGAGGCCGAGTACCAGGCAGAGATGGATGAAATGGAAGCCGAGCTCAAGAACCTCGACGCGAAAAGAGCGCAGCGCGAGCAAAAGGCCAGGGCGGAGTTTGCGGCGCGCCAGCAAAACAGGTTGAGCCAGCTCAGCATGGACGTGCGAGAGGCCCAACAGAAGCATAACCACAAGGCGCCGCCGGCGGTGCAGCTCTACTTCCCGTGCTCCACCAGGACGTTGTTCCTCAGAGTGAGGAATCTCAATAATCCGTCCGATCTGACGTCCAAGCTGCCGTACGTGATCGCGGATAGGCGCTCCAAGCTGGTGTACCATCCGGCCAAACGAGGTGGCACGTTCGGCCACGTGGTGCCCGAGCCAGCGCCCGCTGAGGAGGCCGCTCGCATCGTGTGGGACCATCCGCAAGGTCCTCGTGACGCGTGGTCCTTGGAGATGGCGATCTCCCTTGATGAGGGTGATGACGACCATCGCCCGGCATCGGCGCATGAGCTGCAGCAGCGCTGCCTGTTCGTGCTGGCCAGCAAGTACGTGTCTGATGGCCACTGATGACCTCTGATAACCTCTCTGATGACCTCTGATGGCCTCTGATGACCTCTGAAGACCTATGATTACCTATGATGGCCTCCCTCATCAGGTACCCTCACAACTCGGCAATGATTACCCTTGACGGCAATGATTACCCTTGATGACCTATGATTACCCTCACATCAGGTACCCTCACAACTCGGCCGTCAAGGGAAAGTTCGTCTGGGCTCCTTGGTACTTGGAGTACCCGGTTTACACACGGCCTCGACGGCTCGATCTGATGCTCAGCCGCGGTGCGTACGGCTTCTTGATGACCGCTGAACCGCTAGCTGCCATTGATTGCCACTGATAGCTAATGACTGCCATTAACTGCCACTGATTGACACTGATTGCGACCGATGGCCACCGACTGGCACAGGCGTCTTCGGCAAGGAGCTCGGGCGGTTACGCGAGGAGGCCGAGGAGCAAGAGCAGCGAGCAAGGCGGCAGAAGGAGGAGGCGCAACTGTTGGAGAAACTCGAGCGCGAGAAGCAGGTGTACGAGAAGCGGCGCGCCCGTGACCACTGATGACCTCCGATGACCACTGATTGCCTTCCTCATCAGGTGTACGAGAAGCGGCGCGCCCGGCTCGCCAGGTGTGCAACGCGCCCGCCGCAACGCGCCCACCGATCCCACAGTGCTTCAGCGAGTATACTGATTGCGACTGATTGCGACTGATTGCGGCTGATTGATACTGTTTGCGACTGTTTGCGACTGATGGCCGCGCAGGTTTGCAAGGCATCAGCCGACGCAGGTTCGTTTCCTCGAGTACACTCCCGTCGGTCGTGGCTCAGTCGATGCGGATGAGACGGTGCGTGCCGCTCAGAAGGCCGAAGAAGGTCACAGATGACCTCTGATGACCTCTGATGGCCTCCCTCATCAGGTGCGTGCCGCTCAGAAGGCCAAGGCGGAGGCGATGGAGTTGCGGCTGCGGGAGCTGTGGGAGGCCGGGCAGGACGATGAGGAGCTCGGTAAGGCGCTGGTCCGGGTGCGCTGCGAGCTGTTCCATCGTGTGCAGGTGAGTGCTCCTGAGTGCCACTGATTGCCACTGATTGCCACTGATGACTTCTGAGGACCTCTGATGACCTCTAATTGGCACTGATTGCCACCACGCGCAGTGCACCGACGCGTTTTGGGAGCACCCAAAGCTGATGCGCGTCTCCTTCTACGACAAGTTCCTCGACTTGAGCCGTGTACTGAAGGGCAGTGCTCGCCAGGCACTCGCCGAGGCAGCGTCGGCCAAGAAGCAGAGGGCGCTGCAAGAGAGGCAGCAGCTGCTGGACGCACAGCCGGGCGCGAGAGCCTATGCAAAAGTGGCGATGCGAGCGGCCGCTCTGGCCATTCCCCTCGTCCAGGTGAACAAGGGCCAACGGGTGGTCGTGGCTGGACTGACCAACGAGATCGGCAAGACCATCAACGGCTCCTTTGCCCAGGTTATCCGCCCTTCACACCGCCCTTCGCACCGTCCTTCACACCAAGGGGTGACGAATTTGGAAGGCGGAGATGAGACGAGATCGTCGATGGCACTGATCGAGCTCGATCCGCCGTCGTCGTTTCAAATCAGCGTGCCGCTCGCGTCGTTATATGATGCCTCCGAGGTCATCCGGATCGCATGTGCAGCAGCGCCGCTCCCAGCAGCACAGCCTGGGGTGGTCGGCCCCTCGAGTGCGCCCGAGCCGCCGGACGTGATCGATGCGGAGGATCATCAATTCTCATCAAGGCTCGTCAAGGCTCATCAAGGCTCATCAAGGCTCATCGCCGTGATCGATGTGGAGGATGACCCTTCAGTCGATACCGGCGACCCCAAACCCAAACGGCCACGCACCGAACGGCTCACGAACCCGGTCCGAAGCGCCGTGGTGGGCGACGACTCGGACGGGTTCGGCTCCAGCCTGGTTGGCTCCAGCGAGGATGAAGAGGCGATCCACTACGCCGGCCAGGTGGCCCCGGCGACTTCGCGCCGCGCGAGATGGCTTGCTCGGCGCGAGGTGCGCGAGGCAGCGCTCGCGCTGATGGAGGAGGGGGCGTCCTCAGACGGTAGTGACGAATCTGACGAATCTGACGAGGTGGAGTGGCTCGAGCCGAGCAGCAAGGTGCTCGAGGCAGCGCTCCTGCGGAAAGGCCAGGGGTCGCGGTCGGACGAATCTGACGAATCTGACGAATCTGACGAATCCGACGAATCTGACGAATCTGACGAATCTGGCCACGAGATCATGATCGATGAGAAGGAAGAACCGGCGCCCGCACTGCCGTCAGGTCTGTTGGCTTCCTCGCCTTCGGCTCCGCCGCGTGCGCCTGTGGGGCCTGCGGAAAGGCATCCCTCAAGCCAGTCAGCAAGGCAGGCGCCGGCTGCTCCCCTCCTCATTCACCCCTCAAGCCAGCCAGCAAGGCAGGCGCCGGCTGCTCCCCTCCTCATTCACCCCTCAAGCCAGCCAGCAAGGCAGGCGCCGGCTGCTCCCCTCCCTATTCGCGTCGTCGAACAAGAAGACGACGATGAACACGAGTCGAACTCGGACGACGACACGCCGCTCTCTGCGCTCATTCCGACCGTCATACACACGTCGGCGAGTCCCTTGGCCCTGTCGGGTCGTGCGCTGCTCGCACTCGCGCTGCTTGACCTCGAGCTCGCTGTGGGTTGGGCTCAGGTCAGCTGATTGCGACTGATTGCGACTGATTGCGACTGATTGCAACTGATTGCGACTGATTGCGACTGATTGCGACTGATTGCGACTGATTGCGACTGATTGGGCTCAGGTCAGCGCCTCGTGGAACTACAAGCAGAAGGCCTGGCGCCTCCGCGTTGAGGCGCACGCCCACCCCACGCGCCGTGCTGAGCGCTCCACATC
The DNA here is from genome assembly GCA_001275005.1 of Chrysochromulina tobinii. Lineage (NCBI taxonomy): Eukaryota > Haptophyta > Prymnesiales > Chrysochromulinaceae > Chrysochromulina > Chrysochromulina tobinii. The sequence goes on from JWZX01000874.1 coordinate 7,916, forward strand.
GAGGGAGCTCCAGATGGAGCGCCGTGTTGAGCTCCCGATCGATCCGCTCGAGTCGCTGCGCGAGTTGGCGATCATGCTGTGCGGCGCCATCAAGCCCAGGGCCCTCGCGGTGGCCTCGAGCTGGTTCAAGATCGACGAATGGCGTGCATCCGTTGCAGCGGCGTCCAATTTCCCGGCTCTGCATGAACTGGTCTCGGCGCTCAAATGTGCGCTGATCGGCGAGGACGAGCCACCAGCGAGGTTGCAAGCTGGGGACGAGCCACCAGCGAGATTGCAAGCTGGGGACGAGCCACCAGCGAGATTGCAAGCTGGGGACGAGCCACCAGCGAGATTGCAAGCTGAGGACGAGCCACCAGCGAGATTGCAAGCTGAGGACGAGCCACCTTCCGCACCTGTCTCAATCAAGGGTGCGAACGGCGGCGTCGGCACGCTGCTGACGCGCTCACCACGGCGCCAGCAACCGCATCGCGCCACAGTGAAGACGGAGCCCAGTGTGAAGACTGAGCTCGATATTGTGAAGACGGAGCCCGATACTGTGAAGACTGAGCTGAAAGACTATGTGAAGCCTGAGCCAATCGTGAAGACTGAGGCCACTGTGAAGACCGAGGCTGCACACCTGAGCCTCGAGGTCGAGCGCGATTACCGAGTTAAGCTCCGAGCCCGAGCTCAAGGCCGAGCTCAAGGCCGAGGGTCGACGGACGATCAGATGGACGAAACCCCGTCGCACTCGGACGACGCACTCACGGGCGCGGCGCTTAACTGGGCACGCCAACAGCTGAGCGTCGGGCAGTGCGTGCGCGCGCGCTTCCGGGCGACCACGCTCGGTCCGGCGAATGCTTTTTGGTTCTCGGGCGCTATCCGGTACGTGCTGATGAAGCTCACATCTGATGACCTCTGATGACCTCTGTGATCTGATGACATCTCATGATCTCTGATGATCTCTGATGACCTCTGGTGACCTCTGATGACGTATGATGACGAGCACCATCAGGTACGTGCACGTGGACGGGACGGTTGATGTCGACTACGACGATGGCGACCTCGAGGAACGAGTCAAGCCCGAGTTTGTGCGGCCATGGGCAGGAAGCTCGTCAGCGTAGAGCGCCCGTAAATAATTGAAATTTGTGTGACTTAGACGTCGTAGTTTTTTTATGTCATCCGTCCTCGTGATTCCGAAGCCTCTCCCAAAGGCTCACTACCATGCTCACTACGGATCCGTCGACTTAAAGTGGTCGTCGTCGATGGTGCTGTACATTTCGCCGACGTCGACGAGCCCCTGCACGATGGAGCGCACCTGCGCCTCCTGCACGCCATTCGAGGCAAGCGCCTGGGCCGCCTCGAGCACCGTGCACCCCGCGTTGCTTGCGGCACCCTTGCTCTGGAAGAATTTGAGCACGAGGTCCTTTGCTTTCACCCCCAAAGGTCCCTCGATGGCTCGGAGCTCTGACTCTAGAGATGACTTTGCTGCGGCCGCCGCAGCTGCCGCGGCCTCGTAGGCCTCGTATGCCGCAGCGGCAGCCCTGGAGGCGCTCTCGTAGGTCGAGTGGGCCCTATTCAGGCTGAGAGCGGGTTGATGTTGTGAGGCCGCCTCGTCGTGCGCGCGCTGCTTGCGCCGGTCGAGTTCCGCCGCATCTATCTCATCGGCCGCGTACGCGGAAAAGTGTGGCTGTAGGAGAGCGCGATACGCCGCGTCAACTTGTGGCTGCATCAGCGAGTGCGCCTTCGCCACGCGCGTGGTGAGGTCTGCGGCGTCGTCGGCCGCACGCACGCGTTGCGGAGGCGTGGTGACAGCGTCATCGTCCAGATCTATCGCGCGCTTGCGTCCTGCCGCGTCCCGTTGTTCACGCGTTCGCACACTGACCACCTCTACTTCCGCCTCCTCATCTCGCGCGTCCAGCAACTTGAGTGAGCCACCAATGATGAGTTTGAGGTTTATCTTTGAGTCTGTGAAGGGCACATGAGTCCCGAAGCAGGAGGCAGCGAAGGCGAAGCGCGAGGCGGAGAATGTCACAAGCAGGTGTGCCTCTGGGATCTTGGAAGCCGCAGACAACTCTGCTTTGCACGAGGACAGTTGAAAGACATTATATGGGATGATTGCCGAGCCGTACTCACCCCACACCACAAGTACCCCATTTAGACACCACCTCAGGTGAAGATGAATTGTAGCGTGCTGATGAATACCAATGCTGGCAAGTGTCGCATCAAGATTGTCGCATATCTGTTTGCCATGATATACTATGCGCTGGATTGCTGGCCGAATTCCATTTCCTTTGTCCTGGATCTTGCATTTGAGCGAGTACAATGTTTCGCGAGGATCAACGTCACATGCCACCGTGCGACCGCAGTCCAGTCTCAAAAAGATCTGCATGATCGCACGCGTCGAAATGAAATTTTCCGGCCGCAAGATCGTTCACACACGAAACGGCCGGTCGTTCACGTGACCCGAGCCACTACGCGATCCAGAATCGATCTTCGCTCGTTTTTACTGTAAGTAACACGGGTTCTTACGATCGTCCACACGGGTACCCGCGGTACTTCACACATTTCACCGTTCTAGGCGGGGCGCATCATAGCGCAGTCCATACGATACAAATAGGTCGATACTCTCTTCCACGTCAGTTTAAGGTCACGCAAACGCGCCGTAAGGACATATGAGCCCCCCTCAGAAATTCCGCAAAGCTGTGGCTCGTGCCACGACGATTACCATGCGCGCTCTCCGCCGCCTCCCAGTAGGCCGCCTTCCAGTAGCGGCGGGCAGCTCGCGAGGGTTGTCGACCAAGCGCCAGTCGATCAACATCACCACGACCGGGCCGCGCACACTTTACGACAAGATCTGGGATGACCACGTCGTCACAGGGAAATCGGACGGCCAGGCCTTGATCTACATCGACCGCCACCTGGTGCACGAGGTGACGTCGCCGCAGGCCTTCGAGGGCCTCGCGGTAGCCAACCGGCCGGTGCGTCGCCCCGACTGCACGCTCGTGACCGTCGACCACAACGTGCCCACCTTCTCGCGCAAAAAGTTCACCACGGTCGAGGAGTTTATCAAGGACGACCAGAGTCGGCAGCAGGTCAAGGCCCTGGAGCAGAACGTGCAAAAGTTCAACCTGCCATACTTTGGGATGGCGGACAAGCGACAGGGCATCGTGCACATCATCGGCCCTGAGCAGGGCTTCACTGTACCGGGATCCACGTGCGTCTGCGGCGATTCCCACACGGCGACGCACGGCGCCTTCGGCGCGCTCGCGTTCGGCATCGGCACGTCGGAGGTGGAGCACGTGCTGGCGACGTCGACGCTGAACCAGAAGAAGGCGCTCAACATGCTCGTCCAGGTCGACGGCGATCTTCTTCCGGGCGTCACGTCGAAGGACATCGTGCTGCACATCTGCGGCGTCATCGGCACCGCCGGCGGCACAGGTGCGTCGATCGAGGTTGCCTCTGATGGGGCTCGAATGGCCTCTGATGACCGCTTGATTGCCTCCCTCGTCACCGCTGGCGGCGCAGGCGCGATGATCGAGGTTGCCTCTGATGGGGCTCGGATGGCCTCTGATGACCGCATGATTGCCTCCCTCATCAGGCGCGACGATCGAGTTTGCGGGGTCGGCGATCCGCTCACTCTCGATGGAGGCACGCATGACGATCTCGAATATGGCCATCGAGGCTGGAGCGCGTGCGGGGCTGATTGCGCCCGATGAAGTCACATTTGCATACCTCAAGGGGCGTCCGATGGTGCCCGCCACGAGCGAGCCCGAATGGGAACAGGCCGTGGCGTACTGGCGTAGCCTCGCGACGGACAAGGGCGCCAAGTTCGACAAGGAGGTGTACATCGACGCCGCGGATATCGCGCCGACGGTGACGTGGGGCACCTCCCCGGAGCACACCGCACCGATCACTGGCGTCGTGCCAGACCCCACCGACGAAGCTGATCCTGCGCGCCGCGCGGCGTACGAGCGTGCACTCAAGTGCGTGATGACCTGTGGATGACCTCTGATGACCTCTGATGACCTGTGCTGACCTGTGCTGACCTGTGCTGATGACCCTCTGGCGACCTTCTGATGACCCTCCAATGACTCTCTAATGACCCTCTGATGACCTTCTGATGACCCTCTAATGACCCTCTGATGGCTACCGTCGCTCTCTGCATGCAGGTACATGGGATTGACGAACCACGTCAAGAAGCCGCTCGCGGAGGTACCTGTGGATAAGGTGTTCATCGGCTCGTGTACCAACGGACGCATTGAAGACATCCGCGCCGTCGCGTCCGTCGCCAAGGGTCGCAAGGTGCATCCGAACATCAAGGAGGCGCTGGTGGTCCCTGGCTCGGGTCTCGTCAAGGAGCAAGCAGAGGAGGAGGTGAGTGATGTCCTGAGGAGTGCGGCTGATTGCCCACGATTACGTGAGGGTGCGACCAATGTTCACACCGATTGCTGTGCGCGCATATTGGCTTCCACACTGACTGCTGTGCGCGCGCAGGGCCTCGACACGATCCTAATCGAGGCGGGCTTCAAGTGGCGCGAGCCGGGCTGCTCTATGTGCCTTGCCATGAACGCGGACAAGCTCGGGGAGTATGAGAGATGCGCGTCCACCTCGAACCGCAACTTTGAAGGCCGCCAGGGAGCTAACGGTCGAACACACCTATGCTCGCCGGTGATGGCTGCGGCGGCTGCGGTCACGGGCATGCTGACGGACGTTCGCAAAATGGCGCTCTCGCACATCCCGACGCCGGTACGTGAATGGCCTGTGATGGCCTGTGATGGCGTGTGATTGCCTGTGAGGGCCTGTAATGGCGTCTGAAGGCGTCTGAAGGCGTCTGATGGCGTCTGATGGCGTCTGATGGCGTCTGATGGCGTCTGATGGCGTCTGATGGCGTCTGATTTCGTCTGTTGGGTCTGATGGCGTCTGGTTGCGTCTGCATGCAGGGTGTGGATGGGATGGCGCATTCCGAGGTGATTGCCGCGGACTGGCGCGGCGCGGTCGGGTCAGCCGGGCCGGTGATCCGCGATCTCGATGTGGCCTCGGGAGGTGCGGGCATGCCCAAATTTGGCAACCTGAAGGGCGTGGCCGCGCCCCTCGACATCCAAAACGTGGACACGGACATGATCATACCGAAGGAGTACTTGAAGACCATTAAGAAGACGGGGCTCGGCTTCGCCGCGTTCGCCGAGCTCCGGTATGAGCTTATTCCGCCCTCTTGCGCCAGATTGGGTCTGATGGCGCCTGATGGCGACTGATGGCGACTGATGGCGCCTGATTGCGCCTGATTGGCTCTCGGCTTCGCCGCGTTCGCCGAGCTCCGGTGTGACAACCCTGTTCGAGGTGGCCCACACCCTGCAAACAAGCGCTCACCTCGACGCCCTCGCTCCCCACAGGTACACGAACCCAGTGCAGGTTGCGCAGGCGGGCACTCCCGATGGGGTCGCGATCGAGGTCGCGGACTTTGTGCTCAATCGGCCCGAGTACCGCGAGCGCTCGGGGCGCGATGGAGTCGGCACCAAGATCCTTGTGGCGGGCGACAACTTTGGGTGCGGCTCGTCGCGCGAGCACGCGCCGTGGTCGATCTCGGGCATGGGGATCCGCGCCATCATCTCGACCTCGTTTGCGGACATCTTCCACTCAAACTGCATGAAGAATGGCATGCTGCCGGTCACGCTGCCGCGCGAGCAGGTGCTCGAGCTGCTCAAGGACGCGGGAGATCTCAAGGAGATCGAGATCGACCTCGCGAGCCAGAGCGTCATCCGGGAGTGCGGCACCAAGTACATCTTCGACATCGATCCATTCCGCAAGAATTGCCTGCTGAATGGCCTCGATGACATCGGGCTCACCATGCAGCAGATGGACGCGATTCGCCGATTCGAAGCGGCGCGCTCGGAGCTGTACCCCTGGCTCGACGGCGCCACGACGCGCGTGCCGCGCCTGTTCGCGATGAGCGCCGAGAATATGCCCGAGAATACCCCGAGCCACAATCTCAACACTCCGACGCCCGATGAGTGGAGAGAAGAGGTGCGCGCGCGCCGCGCCGCGAAGCAGGCGGGCGGCCAGCGCCAGGCCGCGCAGTAACGGACGCATGCTCGATCAGGGCAGTAGCTGCAGCGCATTCGGTCGACAGCCTGCGAACGTGAACCATCGGTGGACAGTCTGTGGACGTGAACAGCCGCAGCGCGCAGGCACTTTGGTGCATGGTGGGCAAAGGCGCATGCGCCGCGCGATAGTTGCGCCAACACGGGTCGTCGCAGTGGGGTTACATGATCGTGTGTGTACTCATTCAGGGCATAACTTCGCTTTGTACTGTCAGCGTGTAGCGGAGAAGCCCATTTCGTTTCGACATTTCGTTTTTCGAAGCAACGTAATCGATTTGATCAATCAGCCGCTCGTCACCGTGCTGTCACGAGTTGTCACCGCGCACCGGTCATTCCGCACTCCGCGTTGCACAAAACACACTATGCAATTGACACTATGAGTCGTATGTGTGGCCCCTCGGTAACGCCCTGACAGGTCCCTTTCTTACTATCCAGCTCCTTTCTTTCACGATCGTGCAGTGCGAAGCTTCGCTCTCCTTCGCTCGCTCCCAGCTCATAACGGAGCGCTCGCTCCCAGAGCTCCCACAGCTGAGCGCTCCTCATGTTCCCCCCTTGCCCTTTGTGCACCGCCTAACGAGGCATGGCTTTGCCATCGACACCAAACTCAGGGGTCGTCGAGGGGACTGTGTGGATGGTTGCATGCAGGGGAGCGAGGGGGGCGATTTATACGGGTTCGCCATCGGCCCCAAGCACGGGGAGGCCTGGGACTGTGTGGATGGCTGCGAGGGGAGCGATGGGGACCTGCGTTGATACGGGTTCGCCATCGTCCCCAAACACGGGGAGGCCTGGGACTGTGTGGATGGCTGCGAGGGGAGCGATGGGGACCTGCGTTGATGGTTGCGTAGCGGAGAGGAAAGCTTCGTTCAGCCGCATGTCGTAAGGCGCCGCGGAAGCCACTTCCCGCAACTGGGTCCCACGCACATCGGCCTGTCTTGCTGTCTTTCTGCGGCGGCAGCAGCAAACCAGACCGCCGCACAAGAGGCAGACGGCAAGGATGCTCGCGATGGCGATGAGCGGTACGGTAGGCGCACACGTTCCGAGAGACTGATCTTCGATCTGAATCAAGGTGAGCAGTGGCGTGCAATCCATAAAAAGGCCAACCCAAGGCCATGAAGCTTGGCAAGCGCCGACGTACGCCCTCAGTTTGATGTTGTCCGCCTTTCGTGTCATGGTGATCAAGTAGTACAGACTCGCTTTCCCTTGACGAGCGCCGTATGGGAGGTTCACCCCTGTTGGGATGTTGTCACTGATCCCGGCGTTTTCTGGCTTCCCCTTCTGCCAGCCAGCACCTGGAATCATGACGCTGGATGTGAAGGGAATATAAGACGAGTCTTCGGATGTGCAAAGCTGCATGTCCATCCGAAGACCAACGGCAAAGCCTGGGTCAGACGTCTGGGTTTTGCCTGCAACTGCTTGAGCCACTCCCGGAGCCACTAAACCAGAGGTCTGACCCAGGCACTCCAGTTGCAGCCCGGTGGCGAAGGGCCAGCCGGTCGTTTTGCAAGTGCAGGTGCCACCTGAGCTGTCACTCAAGCCATCGAAAGCTGCGCAAGAGACACCCCAACCCGGAGGCGGAGATGGGGCGGACCTCTGTAGCGGAGGTGGGGGGGAGGCGGAGGTGCCTGGAACCGTGGACGAGCATCCAGGGCCTGGGGAGGTCGAGCAGTTTGTGCCGCAATCATAGGCCATTATTGTGTTATCCGTCGTACGGCAAGCACCGCAGCATCCTTGGTTAGTCTGGTAGGGCCGCCAGGCCGGGCACGAACCGCTCGGACGACTCCCGGTATCGTCGGAGGGAAGCGCGTCAAAGTTAGCGGGGCACGAGATCGGGGTGCTCGAACAAAAGTCACCAAACGTGTACGCGAGGCACTGGCTAACTGCCGTGCCAGTAATCAGGGGATTACTGGCTACTGAGCAGGAGCCGCAGCAGTTCCCCGTGGTCTTGCACGAACGGGTCGCAGGGCACGACCCGGATGCTGGCACCGGAATGAAGTTGGCCAAGCATGTTTGGGATGACGAGTGCTGAACAGTTGTGATCATGAGCATGAGAGACAAGAACCGAGCTGTTATCGGCATGGTGCGTTCGCGTTTCGGTGGGCTGCGATGCACAAAACTGTCGTCGGTGTGCGGGGCTGCGTTCTCACTCGACATGGGAACGGGACGTAAGTACAGTGTGGAATCCTATTGACGAAATCTGAATGCGGACCGTGAACGGAACGACGATGATTCCAAAAGAGAAAGGGGAAACTGGAACGTCAAAAACGAAGCGTCGACGGGACACCTCACGGGATCAAGCGCCAAGGGCGTCAAGGCGTCAACACTTTCTTCTACCACGCTCCTCCACTGCGACAACGCCCGTAGCCTCCACGTAGCCTCCACGTAGCCTCCGCGGAACCATCACTTTTGCAAAACAAAAGGCGAGGCCCGGGGGATGAGCGCGCGAGCCACCAGATCCCGCCTGCATGTCGGGCACTTTTTCTCGATGGGCAAAGGGCTGCCTGATTGCCCGGAGCCTTGCAGCCACTGGCTCAGGCAGCGCTTGTGGTAGTAGTTTCCGCAGCAAGGAGTGTGCCCGCACGCGGCCTCGCCTCGAGAGCTGGCGCTTGCTGCGCTCAAGTTCAGGGCTTCGAGGCAGATGACGCAACGAGCTGCGCCAGGGTCATCGCCGCTCTTCGCTGTGAGCTGTGGCTGAAGGGCCTCCGCTCGTGGCACGCCCACCTCTGCAAAGGCCACTGCAACCGCTGGCCGCTTGCGCGAGGCGTGCATGGTCGTGGCAGCTGGTGACGGCGGAGGCAGCGCCGACGATGAGGACGAGCCTTGCTGACTGCGCTGGTCGTCGCGCATTGCTGTAAGCAGCAGGCGCCAGCAGCGGAGCGCCTCCGCCAACTCGACTTCGCTTGGAAAGGGAGAGGGAGGGGCTGGGTCGGGCGCTGGGGCGGGCGCTTTGAGCACAGGACGGTGGGGAGGGCGGCGACCAGGGATGAGCCAGCCGTCGACGAGGTCGCGAATGTAGCGTGCGCGGGCGAGGGAGGCCTCCTCCGGCGTCGCGAAGCAGCCGAGGTAGCGCAGCACGCTATTCTCCATCATATTTGCGTAGTACTTGCCACCCAGCTTGCGCACGCCTTTGAAGCCCGTCTCATTGCTCGACGACGGTACCAGCTCGAGCTCCTCGGCCGCCGCGGCCGCCCTAGCCTCGTCGGCTGTGAGTGGCTGCCGCTTTTCCCCCCTCGCCTCCGCCGCCTCTGCCGCCGCTCGCTCCGCCCCAATGTGCCTCGCGTAGCACAAGGCCGCCTCCTCTGGCGTCGCGAACATGCCGAGGTAGCGCTTCTTGCGAGTATCGTTGAAGCTCGCCTCGTACTTGGCTCCACTCTTGTACACGCTCTTGAAGCCCGTCTCACTGCTCGACGACGGCACCAGCTCGAGCCCCTCGGCCGCCGCGGCCGCCCTGGCCTCGTTCGCTGTGAGCGGCTGCGGCCCTTTGCCCCTCGCCTCCGCCGCCTCCGCCGCCGCTCGCTCCGCCCCGATGAACCTCGCGTAGCACAAGGCCGCCTCCTCCGGCGTTGCGAACATGCCGAGGTGGCGCTGCTTGCGATTCTCGCAACTCTGCACCTTGTACCCGCCTCGATTCTTGACCACGCCCTTGAAGCCCGACGCACAGCTCGATGATGGCACCAGCTCGAGCCCCTCGGCCGCCGCGGCCGCCCTGGCCTCATCCGCCGTAAGCGGCTTCGACACTGCGACCTCCGCCTCCGCCGCCGCAGGAGCCGCGCGCTCCGCCCCAATGTGCCTCGCGTAGCACAAGGCCGCCTCCTCCGGCGTCGCGAAGCTGCCCAGGTGATGCACCTTGCAATTCTCGCAGAATTGCGCCTGGTACTTCTTGCCAACATGCTTGTGAACGCCCTTGAAGCCTGTCCCGCTGCTCGTCGACGGCACCAGCTCGAGCCCCTCGGCCGCCGCGGCCGCCCTGGCTTCATCCGCCGTAAGCGGCTTCGACACTGCGACCTCCGCCTCCGCCGCCTCTGCCGCCGCTCGCTCCGCCCCAATGTACCTCGCGTAGCACAAGGCTGCCTCCTCTGGCGTCGCGAACATGCCGAGGAAGCGCTTCTTGCGAGTATCGTTGAAGCTCGCCTCGTACTTGGCTCTACTCTTGTACACGCCCTTGAAGCCCGTCTCACTGCTCGACGACGGCACCAGCTCGAGCCCCTCGGCCGCCGCGGCAGCCCTGGCCTCGTTCGCTGTGAGTAGATCCAGCCCTTTGCCCCTCGCCTCCACCGCCTCCGCCGCCGCTCGCTCCGCCCCAATGTGCCTCGCGTAGGACAAGGCCGCCTCCTCCGGCGTCGCGAACATGCCGAGGTGGTACCGCTTGCCACTGCTCTTAAGCTCCGCCCTGTACTTGTCATGATTCTTGCTTACACCCCTGAAGCCCGTCTGATTGCTCGACGACGGCACGAGCTCGAGCCCCTCGGCCGCCGCGGCCGCCCTGACTGCCGCCGCGGCCGCCCTGGCCTCATTCGCTGTGAGCGGCTGCGGCCCTTTGCCCCTCTCTCCCGCCGCCTCCGCCGCTGCTCGCTCCGCCCCAACGTGCCTCGCGTAGCACAAGGCTGCCTCCTCCGGCGTCGCAAAGATGCCGAGGTGGCGCGTCTTGCCATTATCGTCGAAGCCCACCCGATACTTGCCACCAGTATTGTACACGCCCCTGAAGCCCGTCTCACTGCTCGACGACGGCACGAGCTCGAGCCCCTCGGCCGCCGCGGCCGCCCTGGCCTCATCCGCCGTAAGTGGCTCCAGCCCTTCGCCCCTCGCCTCCGCCGCCTCCGCCGCCGCTCTTTTCGCCCCAATGTGCCTCGCGTAGGACAAGGCCGCCTCCTCCGGCGTTGCGAACATGCCGAGGTGGCGCCCCTTGCGCGCTTTGTACTTGCCACCATGCTTGGAAACACCCTTGAAACCCGACTCAGCGCTCGTCGACGGCACCAGCTCGAGCCCCTCGGCCGCTGCGGCAGCCCTGGCTGCCGCTGTGGCCGCCCTGGCCTCGTCCGCCGTGGGCGGCTGCGGCCCTAACTGCGGCTCTGCGCCCCTCGCCTCCGCCGCCGCTCGCTTTGTCCGAATGTGCCTGGCGTAGCACAAGGCCGCCTCCTCCGGGGTCCTGAATCTGCCGAGGTAGACAAGCTTGCCATTCTCCCAGGCCTCAGTCGTGTACTTACCGTCCCTCTTGTACACGCCCTTGAAGCCCGTTTCATTGCTCGTCGACATCGCCAGCTCGAGCCCCTCGGCCGCCGCGGCGACCCTGGCCTCGTCCGCCGTAAGTGGCTCCAGCCCTTTGCCCCTCGCCTCCGCCGCCTCCGCCGCCGCTCGCTCCGCCCCGATGAACCTCGCGTAGGACAAGGCCGCCTCCTCCGGCGTTGCGAACATGCCGAGGTAGCGCTTCTTACCATTGTCCTGGATCCGTACCTCATACTTGCCACATACATGCTTGGTTACGCTCTTGAAGCCCGTCTCGCCGCTTGTCGACGGCACCAGCTCGAGTCCCTCGGCCGCCGCGGCCGCCCTGGCCTCGTCCGGCAGCATCTCGCTTGACCCAGCGCTGCTCAACCCATAATGAATGTGGCGTGCAAGGGCCGGTGGCTCGTCGATACGAGGACGGCCGCTCCCGCCGGTGCCGCTGTCAGACAGAACCTTGAGTTTGCGCTGCTG
>JWZX01000879.1:0-10370 GCA_001275005.1 Chrysochromulina tobinii
GGATACATGCAAGATACATCAAAATACATCAGGATACGTATCCGATAGGAAACCACCCCCAAAAAGGATAGGAAACCCCCCCGCACCCCCCACCTCAGTGAGACAGTTTTCCGTCTCAGTGAGGCGGATTTTCCCACCTCAGTGAGACGGTTTTAACGACTCAATGAGGCGGGAATCGTGGCTAACTGAGACAACTTTGGGTTGGGTCTGTCCCTTTGGGTTGGTACCTCCGACCTTCCTACCCCGTTGGCTACAGGGGTATTCGGTTGCGCTGGTTTAGGAACTTGTGTGTTTCGACTAATTAGCTTGCTTGCTTGACACACTACAGGGCTGGAGTCATGTATTCATACAGTACTTCACGCTCCGCCACATGACCGTCGCGCCTACGAAAACGGGGGGTGACGAAACGCATTGACGAAACGGAAAGATTCGTCCGCAGGGAACGTCGTCAGTGAGCGCGTCGTCCGCGGTCTCCCTGACCATGTCAAAGGCTGTCGCAGTCCCAGCCTGTGTCTCTGACACGAATCAAAACACGAACAATGTCGCCGACGTCGCTGGAACTCACCTTCGAGAAGAGCCCCCTCGAGAAGAGCCCCCTCGAGAAGAGCCTCTTCTCGGGCAAGCCGGCTAGCCGCGGTGCAGGCCTTGGAGTCGTCTTCATCGCTTTCCTCGTTCCATTCGCGCTTGCGGTGGCCGCATTGATCGTTTGCGGTACGATGCTCACGCGTATCAACGACCTCGAGGACCAATTGCGCGTATACACGCGCGCAGGCGCGGTCCTCAGTGAGTCGCCGATTGCACCGGCTGGCTTTACAACCACCTCGTCCCTTTCCACGGGTTCGGGAGGCTGGGCGCTTAGCCCGGACCTCATGCCCTCGCCTCGGTCGGACCTTCAAACTGTTGCGTGCAACGGCACGATCGTCGTGCTGGGCGGCCTCGATGCTAACGGTACCGTTCGTGGCGAGGTGTGGACGTACGACGCCGTCTACGAGACGTACGCCGCGGCCGCGCCCATGCCGAAGCCCCGGTTCCGGTTTGGTGCCGCGTGCCTTTCGAATCGTGTCTACGTCGCGGGTGGCTTCGAAAATTCGACGGCGGGCGAGATGGGGTGGAGCCTCGCCTCGTGCGACGTGTACGACGTCGCTGCGAACTCATGGGCGGGCGCGCGTACCTGCCCCGATCTCCGCGTAGCCCGTGGCGACCTCGCCTTTGCAGCGACGGCCGGGCAGCTCCATGCCATCGGCGGTTACGATTGGAACTACAAAGCCCTGGATGTGCACGAGGTCCTGAGCGTGCACGAGGCCCATGTGGGCGCGTCGTGGGCCGTCGCGCCGCCAATGCCACTCGCCAAGGGCGATGTACAGGCCGCCGTCGTGGGCAATCGCATCTTCGTGCCGGGTGGCTGGGGTGGTCCCGACATGACCTTTCTGAACGAGCTTGCGGTGTACGACCCTGCGAGCGCGGCGTGGGAGGAGCGCACTCCCATGCACGCGCCGCGTGGCGACCATGCGGTCATTGCGCTCGATGGGCGACTCCTCGTTCTCGGCGGTGAGCGCTGGTCGGGCGAGGAGCTGCCCGCCTCGTGTGCGTACGCATGGGGGCCCGAGTGTAACGTCAACCTGATCCCGATGCATGGCGTTGAGATGTACGACGTCGAGGATGACACGTGGACGGAGCTCTGCCCCATGCCCTCCTCGCGCTTTCGGTTCGGGGCGGCGCCCGTTTCCGCCGACTCTGTGTTCGGCGCCGCGACCCCTACCGGCTTTCACCACAGCCCATCGGAGGGCGCCATCCTTACGTTTGGTGGGCATGAGCACGGCGAGCTCGCCGTCAGCACCAATTGGAACTTCCACTATGTCCGCCGCGCCTCCCTCTACGTTCATAGCACCGTCCCGCGCGAATAACGGTCGGGAGCCGCGCGCCAGCGACACGTGCGTCCGAGGGGCGGCCGTGGGGGCGGCGAGGGCTGTGGGGTGAGGCGCTATGCTGGAAGCAGGGGTGGCAAGTGACCGCAGGGCCAAGCCGCTCGGCGCCACCATGGGGGGAGGAGGGTGCAGGGCGAGCGGAGGGGCCAAGGCTCCGCTCGTCACCGAGCCATGGGGCACGGTGGTCACATGTAACTACGGAGGTTACATGTAACTACCGTCTGTGGCGATACCTCCCGAGTCAAGTAGCTACGGGGCGGCGAGTCACATGGTATGATGGAGTCGACGGAAGTGGAAAGAGCGGCGACGCGCGCGACGCTCCCGCGAGACACGCGCGACGAGAGGTAGAAAGGCGGACCAGAAAGCAAACCAACCCCCATTTCGTTTCTGAGAACAGAGAAAAGACCATCCTCGAGACAGGAGACACACAGCGGGGAGACACGACACGCGACTGGCGAGCTGCAAGTCGGCTAATCACGCGATCGTCTCAAGGCCCATGGAAAGCATCTAGCCGAGCATGGAAAATAAGTATGGTGGCCCTCGTGATGGCTGCCCTTGCCCCGCAGACCTTAGAGCGAGAGCATCCACAAGTTGAACTCCAAGGACCATTTGGGTAGCGCCTTTTTAGCGCGCCGTCGGATGGCTGGCTCGTGACGGATGATCGCCATCAGCAGCACCCTCCCCATGTTCCAGATGCAGAGCGCCGGCGCGGGCGTGCGTGTGAGTTGCTCGACGATCAACTCGATGCAGCCCGCCTGTGCCGCCTGGTGCCGTCCCTCGGACACGTCGTCGTCGTCGCCATCGACGAAGCCAAAAAGGGCGAGGTAGGCGGCGTGCAGCACGGGCGTGTTGTCTGCATGAAGTCGCATCGCACTCCCGAGAGCGCTCACGACACCGCTTCGGTAGGCGCGCGTGCGTAGCCGTTGCGACGAAGTTGGACCGGTTGGTTGCACCTCGCGCATCGCCGCACGCGATGTCGCATCGAGGTGCGCGTCGCCCCCCCGCTCGGCGTCCAGACCGCCCCGTACGAGCTCGAGGCTGATGGAGGCGAGCAAGGTACATGCAAGCTCCTGCACATCAGCGCTGGATCGCGCGAGCTGCATCGCATGCACCAATACGTCCAGAATGTGCGCCTCGGGCCGCGGCAGCAGAGGCGGCACCGACAATCCGTGGCCGCCCGCACCACTGCTGCCGCCTTCGGCTTCGGACAGGGCTAGCGCGAGCGCGAAGTCCGAGGACGTGTCCGGCACCAGCGGCAGCGGCGTGGGCGGCGGCACCGCAGAGGCGCCAAGAGCCGTCGACGTCATCATCGTCGTCGTCATCCGCTGCTTGCCCGTGCTCTTCGCCGAGCTGTTGCCGCTGGGGTCCGCAGCTTCACCCAAATTTTCGACGCCTGCAATCCGTGCGGTGGCCATGTCCCATTCAGGCGCACGCCACGTTGTCTGCTCATCCGCGGACTCCGAGCTGCCGCCGAGTGCGGGCATCTCGGCGATCAGCGCTCGGATGGGCATACTACGCAAGAGCCACAGCGAGGCGAGCTGAATCGTGACGTCTTCCGGTGCGTTAAGCATGTCAGTGAGTATGGATTGACTCGAACGCGCCTCCTGAAACGGGACCAGCGATGGCGGTGGCGTCGGGCTGATGTTCATGAGCTCGAGCGCCTCGAGCGCACGCTTTCGCAGCTTGTCATCGGTCGCGGTTGAGGTGCTGCGCTTGATCCTGCCAACAGCGCCAAGAGCGCGGACCTGCAGCACGGTCATGATGGCCCTCGTGTAAGCCTCACTCACACGAACTTGAGAAAGAAGCCGTCGGCGCGGCGGATCGCGTATTTCTTGAGCCCCCCAAAAGTTTGGAAGGCACGGCAGCCCCGTACAAGTCCCGCCACACCCCCCGGTCGCACAGGATCCCCCGGGCTTTCGTCATAGGTGCGCACTGAGATATCGCCCATGACAGCGCGCGTGTTTGCTCAGAACGGTCGTCGTCACAGCAGTCGAACAACCTTTTGGCCGGCTCCGCTCCGCGGCAGGTTGGAACGAACCTTCGAACGGACCCTGCCAGCTGATGGCTGCCGAAAGTTTGCTCAAGTTGGCGGTGCCTGTGTCTTCTGGCGACCAGTTTGGATGCTCCATCGCCTTGGACAATATGGATTTTGCGCTCATCGGAGCCCGTAACGACACCGTGCGGTCTGGCGCTGTTGGAGCAGGTGTTGCATACTGGATGCGATTGCGATCAAATACAGTGAACGCCAGCGCCGTTTTGCTCCAAGTGCTGCGCGCACCGGACGCCGTACCAGGCTCACAATTTGGGGCCGCCGTGGCAATCAAGGATGGCTACATGGTCGTTGGCGCGCCGCTGCAACTCATCGATCCGTTCTACCCGAATTCTGTATCACCTGTATCACCGCCCGGCGTATGGCGAGTCGCCGGAGCTGCGTACGTGTGGCGGTACACGACCGGCCCGCCGTCCACGTATGTGCGACGCCTCACGTCGGATGCGCCCACGGCCGACTATCGCTTCGGCTCTGCCGTCGCGATCAATGCAGGGCGCGTCGTGGTCGGCGAGAGCCCAGAGTCCTATCCTGCGGGTAGTCCGCTTCCATCTCACAATGGCAACGTGTACATCTTCAATTTGACAAGCGGCGTGCTGCTGGCCAAGCTATGGCCCGTAGATCCGGTGAACGGCACCCAGATCACGGGCTGCTTCGGCTTCGGCGCGGCGCTTGCATTCACGGATGGGCTGCTCGCCGTCGGCTCGCCTCGGGCGAAGGCCCCTTGTGCATATGGTGCGCGATGGGGTGCAGTGTGGGTCTTCGAGACAGCTGGTTGGAATCAGACCGCCAAAATCTTGCCTGCGAGGAGCGAGGGCGCCCTCCGCAGCGAATTCGGCTTCTCGATCGCGTGGCAGCGTCGGTCGGACGGCAACGGGTTCTCGCTGCTCGTCGGCGCCCCAGGGCTCTTGGACATGGGCGCCGTGTACACGTTCGGCCCCTTTGACAACCAAAACTCATCGCAACACGCTCGCGTTGCCTCCGAACCCTGGGGCTCCGAGAACGCGTCCCAAACTCGTCCGTGGGCTCCGCGTCTGCTTGGCGACACCGTTGGCGCCGGCCGCTTCGGCCACTCCATCTCCATCGATTCCGATAGCGGCGTCGCGCTCGCATCCGCGACGACGCGCTTCACGGCGCAAGGCCCCAACACTGGCGGCGTCAACCTGCTTCGGCACTGGGTGGTAGGTGGCTGCGAGACGACTGCGGCATCGCAACCAACGTGTACTTTTGGGGACTGCGTGCTCATCTCCGATCCGAACAGCCCCGTGAATAGCCGCTCCTCGCCACCCTGGCCTCCGGCAAGTCCCCCTCCGCCAGCCGCACCCCCTGGCTTGGGCTGCGTGCGCATGCCATTGCCGCTGTCGCACGTCATGCCACGTCCGCTATGGGGCACTGATACCGAGGATCTCGACGAGTTTGGGACGAGCGTAGCGCTGAATAGCAATGGCTTGGGACTCGTCGGCGCAAGTAAGCATGCAGGCACTGGCGCCCTCTATCTATTCGTGCCGCCTCCGTTCGCCCCCCCCCCCGGAACCTGCCCCCGCCGCCACACAGTAGGCCGCCACCGAGCCCTCTGCCGCCGATGCGCCCGCCCGCCCCGCCCGCGCAAATCAACGACTCACTCACGATGATGTCTGTTGGGATAGCGGTGGGCACGGTGTCCTCAATCGGCGCCGTCCTCGTCCTGATGAGCATCCTTTCTGTCCTCCGGGCCAGGGCGCGAGCTGCGGGCGCGCGTGTCCAGCCTCCGGCCAACGGTAAGCACCGGCGCGTCCATTTCAGCGAGGAGCGTGTGGAGAAGCAGGTGCAGGAGCCCAGCCCAGGGATCCTGGTCGTGCTGCCGGCGGCGCCGGGCGCCGAAGGTGCCGAGGTTATAGACGGCGTCCACGTTTACATTTGGAGACAATATGTCGACCCAGCGTCCGACAAGTCGTACTACGTGAATGCGAAGGGCCAGACGACGTGGGACCTCCCCGACGCGGATGCAAAAAAGCCGCGCGCACCAGCGCGAGCGGAGCCTGTGCGAGAACGGGCATCGACCCCCCCGAGCTCACTGCTGACTCCCGATCTCGCCAAATTGCCTGGTGCATCAGAAATTTTGCCTAAATTTGAGCCCTTTGCTCAACAAGCAGATGCGCAGTGGGAGGCCTTCCAAGCGAAGCGGAAGGCCCCTAGAAGTAGACCAGGGACAGCCGTCGCCAAACCCCCTCTCGTCTCTGAACCGCGGCCCACGACGGCGCCGAGCGTGTGCCAGAGCTCGCCCGGCGGCTCGTCCGTACGGCAGCGGTTGCGCAGCACCGTGGTCGACTTTGTCCAGCCGCCATCCGCTGTGATCGCATACATGCAAGCAAAGACGGAGCGCATCTCGAGGAAGCCCGGCACGAGCCGGCCAATTATTGTATCTGCCCCGGGCGAGGACGCTGCAAGAATCGATCATTTCCCACAGGCACCCGTGGGTGAGGGCCTAGACGAGGCGGCTGCAGTTATCGATCATGTCCGACAGGCTCCCGTGGGTGAGGGGGGACGAGGCGTGGACGAGGCGGCGGCGACGGGCGATCGAGGCAAGTGAGTAAGGCGGGTGCTGTTGAGAAGGTGCTAGGTGGGCGCGCTGCCGCTAAGGAGGTGCAGATGACCAAAACCCGAATCGGCTGCTTCGCCATCAGCGCGGCGATCCGTTCGTACCCTAACCTCTCAGGCCAACCCCCGCCCACATAACGCACCTGTCCAGGACGCGGCCTCAGGCTCAGCCACGCCCTACCGTGGGCCAGCATTTTATGCATTTCGCTTTTCGGGTTTTGGCACCCCCCAAAACGAACATCGTGTGTTGGTTGTAAGTACTGTATATTCTCTGACCCCCCAATGTCTCACTGGGACCCAGGTCGGACCCGCCCGCCGCCCGCGGACCGACCGGACCGCCGGACGATTCACGAAAACGTACCGGCAATTCCGGGATTCATACATTCATGCGTACTTGGGTTCCGTTCCCCTCGTTAGCCTTACAGCCGATCGCCCCACCTAAGGTGAAGCGGTCGCACCTACAGCTCGCGTACCCCGTTGCGCTCACTATGTTGAAACACCATACCGTGTGAAACCGGACCATAGAGGATAGAGCGGAGCACCGTACGGGGCAACTACCTGTGTTGCCCGATGTTGGAGTGCGGTGCGAATCGACGCGGTTTATGTACGCGCCACATTTTTGCGTTCGTATGTACTGTAATCGATCTGACAAGACATGCAAATATTGCCTCTCATGATTTTATGTGCGGCCGTCGTGCAGACTCGAGACTCAGAGGTGAGACTCGGCTGCATCGTGCTCCTTGAGTCCCTTGCTTTATCATGTGGCCTGAGTACTTAGTGAATAGCTGAAACCCGCACGCTTCCTGCGTGCGCCATCCCTCGCGTCGCGGCTATCTGCTTCATCGTCGAGGATCAGGAATACATGAGATTGCGCTCCAAAGCCCAGTTGATGAACTGATTGAAGAGCACGTGCTTTGCACGGCCGCCGGTAAGCGCGAGCCACTCGTCCTCTGCCTCGTCTTCACTGAGGCTGATGCCCCACTGTGCCAGCCTCGGGAGGGCCGCCTGGAACTCGACGCGGTCGACCCGCTGGTCGCGGTTCGTGTCCATGCGCGCGAAGGCCACATAGAGTTCAAAGTAGCGCAGCAAATAGCCGAGGAGCAACTGGAACTCATCCATCTCCACAAAGTCATCGTGTCGCTTCTTAGCGGCGGGAAGCCACTCGCTGTTGGCGGCCTTGGCATGGCTGAAGGCCTTTCGGAGCACATGCTGCCACGAGTTCGCCCACCCGTAATTCTTGGATTGCATAAAGTCCGTGATCACACCGTCCATGAGCTTCCGCAGCGCAGTGGCTACCTCGTTGCAGCCGAGCGCGCCATTGCCGTTCAGGTCCCACTGCGCAAACATCGCCTTCCGCTTGTAAGCGGACTCCTCGTCGTCGCCCGCCGGGAGCGCAGCGCGTATCTTGCTGAAATCGAGGTTGTCGAGGAGCGCCGCCGCCTTGGCCGCCGCGTCCTCCTCCTCTTTTTGCGCCGACCAGGCTTTGCCTCCCCTGCCGCCGCCCGACTGCCCGCCGGTAGCGCCGCCCTTGCCGCCGCCCTTGCGATTGGCAACGAAGGCCTTCCGCTGCGCCTCGCTCATGCTCGCGTATGCCGCGCGATCGGCGGGCGACATCTTGTCGTACGCCGCGCGCTGCTCGGCCGTCATCGCCTCATACGCCGCGCGCTCCGCCGGCGACATGTTCTGGTAGAGCGCGCGCTGCTCGGGCGTGAGCTTCACTAGGCCTGGCAAGTCTTCCACACCCATCGTGTCCCTCATGTAGGCAGCGCGCTGCTCGGCCGTCATGCTCGCATAGCGCATGCGCTCCTCCTCACTCATCGAGGCGAAGGCCGCGCGCTCGGCGTCGCTCATATTCTCGTACAGCCGCTTCTGATCGTCGGGCAGCGCGGCGAGCGCCGCGGCCGAGAGGGGAGGGCCCACCACGCCCTGCTGGCGCATCAACTTGGCGCGCTCCTCGGGCGACATGGCCGCAAAGGCCGCGCGCTCCTCTGCACTCATGGCCGCAAACACTGCCTTCTCCGCCTCGCTCATGCTCTGGTACAAGGCCTTCTGCTCCGCGGGCAGCGCCGCAATCGCCGCAGCCCCGAGCGTCTCGCCCACGACGCCCATCTGTCGCATCATCTTCTTGCGCTCATCAGGGCTCATGGCCTGGTACGCCGCGCGCTCCGCGTCGGTCATGTTCGCAAAGGCCGCCATCTCGGCTTTGCTCATGCCCGCCATCGTCGCGAGAAGGGCTGCCTTCTCCTCGTCGGACATGGACTCGAAGGCCTTCCGCTGCTCGTCGCTCATGCCCGCGTACGCCGCTTGCTCCTCGGGCGACATCTTCTCGTACATCGCGCGCTGCTCGGGCGTGAGCTTCTCGAGCTCTTCGTCCGAAAACCCGCTCGCTGCGCCCCGCTTCGGACGGGGCGCGCGCGGCTGCTTCATTCGGGCGGCGGCGGCTTTCTGCCTCGCCATCTCCTCCCCTTGCTCCCTCGCGAGCGCGTCGGCGGCGGCTTGCGCCGCTTCTCGCTTCTGCTGCTGCTCGAGCTCCCGCTGCTGCTTCTGCTCGTCCCACTGCAGCCGCTGCCGCCGCTGCGCCTCTGCCTGAGCCCTGCCGAGGCTCGCGTTCGCCGCGATGCTGTCCGCATGGGCCTCGGCGCTCTTGCGAAGGGCGGCGAGGGCGGCGGGGTCGACCCGACCTGGGCGCGCGTTGTGCTCCTTGAGCTCCCGCAGCGCTCGCTCGCGTGCCCGCCGCTGCCGGACGTGGAACGGTGTGTCGTAGGAGAGGAGCGCCGCCCACGAGCCGGCGCTATCCGAGGCGCTGTGCCGCTGAGGGGTGACCAGACCTTGGCGGGGCTCCACGAGGGGGTTTGCGGTCGCGCGGTGCGCGCCGAGCGACCGGGCGAGCGGCAAGCGCGGCAGGGTTGGCGAAGGCGGCTGAGAGTTGAGCCTCCAGGCGAGCGGCGATCGGGCGCTCGGCCGGAAGGTTGGGCTGCTCGAGGATGGTCCCAAGAGTGGCTCGAGTTGCTTTCGGTGCGCGAGCGGGTTGGCGTCGAGGTCGTAGCTTAAGAGGCCGAGCCGCAACAGCGGTGCGCGTGGTAATGTCAGAGGGGAGGCGTTGACGTGGGTCAACGCGCCCTCAGGGCTCAGTCGGTCGAGCTGGCTTGCAGGCGATGGAGACGGCTCGGAGGCTGTACGCCTTTGGCCGCTGTGGTCCTTGATTGGCAGGAACGGCAGCGATATTGACCGGTCGGACAGGGCGCGCGTAAGCACGGGCGCAATGGCCACGTGCGAGGCCATGGGACCCGGGTCGGTGAAAGGCGGCGGCCACCAAGGCTGCAGGCCCACACTGGAATCGACGAGGCGATTGAGATGTAACGTGAACGCATTCGCGCTACCAAGTTTTAACGAAACTGTCATCAGTGCTGAAACTTTTCAACACAACACTACGGACCCTGACGAGCAAACATCTCGTCTTCCCACAGCCCGCGGAAGCAGAAGTGCGTCCACAGCCATGAGTGAGTGAGTGAGTTATTGAGACACAGACACACCGTGGAACAATACGGGGTACATGTATCCGGATACGGGTCGAGATACCCACTGAGGCTCCTACTCACTCACTCACTCACAGCCATGGTAAGTGTCCTGTGGGGTGCTTCACTTCCGTGTGGTGGTTACAAACAGTGGTTACAAAAAAGAGGGGGGGCGGCCCCCCCCGAGGGGGGGGGCACTTACGTCGATGAGCGTGTGAAGCGCACGCTCGCGAGACACCGGAACAGGTCGGTGTAGGTGAAGGAAGCCTTCGTACAATAAAACGAACAACCCCAACACCGATACGG
>JWZX01000881.1:0-15677 GCA_001275005.1 Chrysochromulina tobinii
GACAGCCGCGTGCGACATGAGCGACGCGACACTCGCTTCGAGAACGTTTTACCTTCGAGGACGTTTCTTCGAACATTCGAAGCTGTTCGTTCATGCATGCATTCTACTTCAGAAGCCAGCATCGTCCCCCACCATGCACGTTTTATGCAGTGGGGAAATCGTCTCTCGCGATGGGTCCGCTGGTTCCTGGCGTCTCGCCTGGGTCCTCTGCTGCTCCTGGTCTCGGCGCCTGTCCTCTCCCAGACCTCTCCCCTCGTCTTCGTAATACCACCAGCCACGATGCCGTTCGGTTGGGCATCTGGATATGAGGAGCCGACATATTTCGCTTTTCCCATCAAATTCGTTTTTTCGGATGAGGAACCGAAAACAAAGATACAAAGTCAACTTACCGCGTACGCGATTTGACAACGATCCGAGCCATGATCGCCGGGAACGCGTCAGTAAAGAGTAAGCGTCATCCCGTCATCCATACTCGGGTCTCATCTCAGCTTGGCTCGTATTGAATTTGGCCTCCTTAGCTTGCTTGTAATAGTTGTTCCACAGGTTCTCCGGCAGCCGGCACTCAACATGCCTCAAATTGCCACAGTTCAGTATGGCATGGCGCGCATCGCAAGCGCATGGCCTGCTCGCATCCACGCCCGTTCTGAGCTCGACCGGGGGGCAGGCGCTCCGCACGTGCTGTGCCGCGCAGCCACCGTAGCAAATGATGAGCTCTGCGTTCCCTCGTCCCGTGTGGTTAGAGTCGTGTCTGATGTACTTAAAGTGTCCGAGCTTATCTGACTCTGTGGCGACGACAACTGAATCGTACCCCTTCGCGAGAGCGAAAGAGCACCACTCCTGATCCGACGAGGGCCGGCCCTGATGCAACCAACTTGCCACAATTTTGTCCATGGTGGCGCGGGAGGGAAGTCGCAGGACGCGCCTCACATTGACGAACACGCCAGTGCCCGTGCCGACGAAGAACCAACAGCCGTTAATCTTGCGCTCGCTGGCGCCATTTCGTAGAGGCAAGAGGCCATCTCCAATGAAGAAGTTGGACGCTTTGACGCAATTCGAGGCGAACCTCGTGACTTCCACCCACGAGTCATCAGAGACGTTCCAAACTCTGCTCTGTGACGAGGCGCTCGTAGCGTGGGTATAACGTGGGTTGTAGAGAAGCAGTTGTAGAGAATCCTGCGAGGCTGAGAGGTGTGTCACGTTGTGCCCATCGGTGAGCGACAACGCCTGCGCACTACAGTGCCTGTCACCGAGGCCGCCATACGCGAAGCAAGGCTTGGGGAATGGCATTTCCAAACGAGGATCAAGTAAGCGAGGGTGGTAGAGTAGCTGTGGCGATGATGATGCCACTACGTACGATGCGCCATAGACTGTCTCAATGTATGTGGCCCACGTGGATTTGTTCATCGTACTTCGTTACGACGTGCATGCCCAAGCAAGCGGCGTCTGGCCGATCGTCTGGCCCCCTGCTCGGGTTCGGGTTAGGGTTAGGGTTAGGGTTAGGGTTACGAGTGTCGCGAGTGTGGCCGTTCAGTTCTGCAGTTCAGTTCCGTATTGGAAACTCGACTAGCATGCAAGCAAAACATTATTCCGGGACCTTTCGCTGTGGGCTATTTGTGGTGTGGCCGCAGCGCACTCAGCCTTCCTATACAGCCTGGTTGGGTCCTCCCTGTTGTTCCTGAACCATCCTGAACCTGCTGTGCTGAAGTGCATTTTGCTAAGTCGTGTTGAAGGAAGAGGTGGCGGATCGCCAAATGGAGGGCGTTCGATTGCTGAGCACGTGCATCCTAGGCATCGGTGTCCATCTGCTAACGTGCGAGACGCGTCTCGCTGTTCGGAATGGAACGACCGCCCGCGATCTTCGCCTCCGCACACTCATGCCTTCCTCTTCCAGTTTCATCGTCGCCGAGCTGTGCGAGAGTAAGGTGTGGCCAAAACGAGACTTTGGCATGATGAAGGCAAGCGCAGTTGCTGACTATGCGCGGCATGCACCACCAGCTGATCTACTGATATTCACCGACAGCGACGTCCTGTTCAATGGTGTAGCGACTCCAGGGGAGTTTGTGCGCCGCTTCGATGCTGCACGAGGCAGCTCTCGAATCGTGTTTATGGCAGAGCCCTGGTGCTTTGCACCAACGATGGAGACTGTGACTCGACACAAAGGATTACGACGGGTCGAGGCCACCAGCTGCACGGAGCGTAAGCTTTCGCAGTATGAGCAGCGCGGCCCTTCCCACGCTCAGCGGCCATGGCACTGTCCGCGTTTCCTGAACAGCGGTGCATATGCAGGTTTGGCATCCGAAGTTGCCAAGCTTGGAGAGCTCTGGGCAGACGCAACGCTCTGGCGCAGAGGTTGTAAGCCGAGGCCAAACTGGGGTTTTGATGACCAGTGTATTGCCATGGAGATCATGCTGCTCGGCAACGTCTCTATAGCTCTTGATACTCACGAGGTCCTCTTCGCCAGCGGCGGCACTGCTGTGGCACGCTCGTCCCATAGGTTCTCTCGGAGGCAGAAGTTGATGGCTAACAGCACACGCTGCGCTGCGTGTGGCCGGACGGCATGCGACTGCAGTCTGCTCAATGAGTGGCGCTTTCCAGATTCACGGCGACCAAACGTCACATCGGATGGCCGCGTTGCGATAGTGCCGTTGCAGCGCACAGCTCATTACCTCAGCTCATGCGCAATCGCTGAGGTTAATCCACTCGTCGTGCATTTCAACGGGGTGAGCAAGAGGCTGATGAAGACCACTGAGATGCAAGCATGGCTTGAGGCCTTCTCCACACCTGCAAACGAGTCTTGGAGGATGAACAAGGTTATTGAGGCTGGGCCGGACGCAACTCCGCGGCAAGATGCAGCATTCTAGGCTAAACAAAGGCCAACTGGACTTCGTCTATGGCGAGTTATTGGCCAGGTGGCCTGGGGGTAGAGGAGCAAGACGTGGCGCGCGCATGCCCAGCGCGTAATATCACTGATGCGCAGCGAGGGCCAGGGCGCTCCATGTGACTGTTGGATGGGGCATGGGTGTGGAGGTGACTCATTAGGGTACTCGCGGAGTAAAACTCCTCGTATTCTCTATGGCGCAGGCAAGAGGCATGTGCGAACCGCCGCGATCGGATACGGATTGCGTAATCTTCGCGGTAACTTTACGTATCGAGTCTAGCTCTCTAAGATTGCCGGGATCACTTCTACAGTCGATGCTGAGGCTCTACGTTCCGCACTTCCGTGGTTAGGAATCCCGCGTGCCGCCGCCCGCAGCAACTCCTCGTCCTTGCGCACACATCCGTGGCAGAGCAGTGGCCACGCGTACAGCGGCAGGCTCGGCAGCAGCAGCAGCAGAAAACTGGAAGGGCACAGGTTGCATCCAAACAGGTAGCCAGTGGAGAGCAGTGGCCACGCGATGAAGCCAAGTACCCCTTGCACCATCAGGGTGACGGTGAGGAGGCCAGGGTACGCCTGCGCCGGGAAGGTGAGCGTCAAGTAGGCAAACTCGATCGTGTACGCGAGCGCACCCAGCACGCACACCGCTACGGGCACAGCCCACGTGGCGCCAGCCCCGCCAGCCCACATGAGAGCTACCACGAGCTGCATGGACGCCACGAGTAGCAGCGCGGGGATGCAGAACCCGGTACGATCGATCAGGCTGCCGATAAGCGGGGTGAGCAGGAAGGTAGCGTTGATGACAACCGGCACGAACCATTGCAAGTACGTGACGTTGCCACTCAACTCGCCGGAGCCCGCGGCGCCCGCGCCCCACTGCCCCACGAGAGCCGCCCACCCAAACGTGAGGCAATAGCCCCAAAACCGCCACTTGCGGAGCTCTGGGGTCGCGATTCGCAGCGCGCTCAGTGTCGCCCGAAGCGGATTGCTAGTACCGACGCCTGGGCAGAGCCTCGGTTGTCGGAGCCCGGGCGCGTCGCCGACCACATACGGCGTATCAGGATAAATGGCGCCGACGCCTACGCAGCAGCAGCTTGTGTACACGGCGTAGGCAATGAAGAAAGTATCGAGCGGAATGCGCGGGATGTTCAATACGAGATACGCGTAGCCAGCGACGTTGAACGCCGCCGCTAAGATGGAGATACACAGTCCCCTTTTGGCAGGAAACAGATTCGCAAAATGGTAGGCCGTGATGTAGGGGCCGTTGCCGCCACCACCAATCAAGCCATAGCCAACGGCGTAGGCGTACGGGTTGCGCACCTCTTGGACCACCGCGAGAGCGATCACCGTGTTTCCGAAGGCAGCAATCATGAGCCCAAGGACAGCACAACCGCGCGGACCGAGGCTGTCGTGCAACGCGCTCCACACTAGTGACATCCACGTGAGCATCTGGAAGCCGAAGTCGAAGACTATGTTGAGGCCCTCGGCATCCAGGAGGCCGCTCGAGCCGATGCGATTCGCAAAGGCACCGAGCCCAAGGATCACCCCGCCAGAAGTGGTACACGCCACAACGCAGACGAAGGCAAAGGTCCAGATGCGGCTCATCGCCGTCCTCGCGCCACTGCCGATGGGGCCCACGCAAGAATCACGCAAGGGGCTCGCAGTGGCCCACGACTGCGGCACGAGAGTGAGAGTCGTCGGCCTTGTTCTCCCATGGTGCGAAGACGCGACCTGGGAAAAGGCGCAGAGAGTTTCGGAACAATCCGAAACGGCGGCGTCCGGAGTGTCGAAGACATAAAAAGGATGACTCCCCTGGCAGTTCGTGATGAAACCGCTTTGTTCTTTTGATGCGTCGACACATCGCTCGGGCCTCACGCTGCTCTGCGACAACGTTGGCCCTGCTCTGCAGCGTGCGCGCTCGTCCGTTATCGATGCTTGCTGTCAACCAGGAGCGTTTGCAGCGCGCGCTTGACTCCGTTTCGATTGGTGAGCCGCCGCGTATAGAGCTCACACTTGGCGAGGCCACGTTGCCCTCTAATGGCCTCGCGGTGCTTGACTCATCTTTCAATCCGCCGACGCGCGCGCACCTGCACATGATCGATGCCGCGACGAAGACGTTTGGCATGGGGCGCTCGCTGCTCCTCCTCGCCAAGCAAAACGCCGACAAGCCAATCGTTGGCGCTTCGCTTGTGCAGCGCCTCGAAATGATGGAGGCCATCGCCGCCACAGCCGAACCTCCGGGCTCGATGCTCTGCGGCGTGACTGCGCACCCGCTCTTTGTCGACAAGGCGACGGCATTGCAGCAGCTCTTTGGCGACCGCGAGGGCGGCGTGCGCATCGTGGTGCTCGTCGGCTTCGACACATGGGTACGCATCGTCGATCCCAAGTACTACGCGCCCGGCGGGCTGGACGCGGCGCTACGCGACATTTTTCGCGCGGTCGAGGTGCTGGTCGCTAGCCGCGATCCGGCCAGTGCGAGCAACCTTGAGCCGTTGCGCACGGAGGAGCAGGAGGCACTCGTGCTCTCTCTCTCCGACGAGGTGACAGGCGGCCGACTGCACTTCCTACGCAATGATCCGCAGGTGGCGGACCTCTCGTCTAGCGCGGTGCGCAAGGCAGTTGCGGCCGGCGACGGCAGCAGCGCGCGCGCGATGCTGCCTGACTGCCTGATCTCCTTTGTGGAGGAGCGCGGGCTGTACACAAGCTAGTGCTCATGTGCTCTAGAAAAGACCTCGCGTTCACAGCCAGACAGCGTTGTTTTTGCTTTTGACCTTGACTGTCTGTGTCTCGCTGCGTGCGAAGGTTCCGCCAACGAAGGTCTTGTCACACGTTTCTGTGGAATTCACGCAGATTTAATTCTGAGAATACAGGTACTCCAGTACAGCCACAGCGCGGGTACCCGCGGGAGTTGCGGTATATTCATTTTACGGTGCCGTACGCACAGTACTCACAGGCCTTTCCGTTTCCCCAGAGCGGGGGGAGCTGCCCGGTCTAATCTAGATCCCAGGGGCAGGGTTTATGGTCATCACAGTCACACCGCACCGTGCGCGTGAGGAACGCGCAGCAGCTCGCGCAGCCATCGCGACGATGTCTTCGGCCTCGTCCGCCTCGAACCCGCCCGAGGAAGTTGCGCCTTCGGATCAGGCGCCGGCGACCGCCGTGACTCAGGGGCCGGAGTACACGCGGGGCGCACGCGGGAATCTCCAAGAGTTGCCTCTGCCAACTCGCGCCGCCGAGGAATTGGCCTCAAGTGTGCTGGAGATGCTTCGCACTCGCGGTCTCTCACAGACAGCGCTCTGTTGCCAGCTGTCGCTGTCACCCGTCTACTTTTCGATCTGGCTCAAGGGCAGGCCGATGCCCGAACTGACGAAGCAGCTGTACTCCGCTGCCATCGAGCTGTGGCTCGACGATGAACAGTTTCACATTCTGGACCCCTCGATCACGCGGACCAACCCATCGCAAGTGCCGCGATCCAAGGGTGGCAAATCGCTGGCCGAGGTCAAGGAGCGCGCACCGACCGAGCCCGGCGGTCGCGCGAAAGCCGCGGCGCCCAAGGGCAGTAAGCAGGAGCGCGACCAGCTCTCCGTGCCGACGACCCCTTACGGGCTGCTCGCGGAGCTGCTGAGCGCCTCGCCGAGCGGCATGGCGCCATCGTGCAGCGGGACGACCGAGCTCGCCTTTCAGTTGCACTCGGGCACGCGACCGCTCCCATCCGCCTTCCGCGACGGCGGAGTCTCCACGTGCACGGGGATCGCCGTGGGTGCAGGCGGCGTGGGTGCGGGCATGGGTGCGGGCATGGGTGCGGCGCTGGTGAGCGAGGCAGAGGCATCGCTGCTCATCGTGCACGCGAAGCTCGTGCTCGAGGAGACGGCGGCCGGCACGGCGCCCACCAGCGCCACCGCCGTGGCGGAGACGACGGCGGCAGAGGGGCTCTCGGCAGGCGAGGCAATCGAAAGTAGTGGCAGCGGCGGTGGGAGTGGCGGCGGTGGTGCTGGCAGCGGCTGCTCTCCACAAGTGCTCTGGATCGAGTTTCGTATCGAGGGCGACGCCGCCCCGCTCGCCGTGCTGCTCGCCAACGGCGCGATGCGTGCCCCTGACGACGTGCCCTCTGCTTCCACAGAGGACAGCCGAGCCGCTGTCCTCGCCCTGACGGAACGCCCACAGCGCTACCGACGCACTCCAAGCCACCATCGGGAGAACGCCATGTCGAGTGAGCGCTCACTGCTCGCGCGGGCTCTCGCCGACTCGCGACGCACCGCGGCCGAGGTGGCGGCAGCGGCGGCCGCAGCGGCGGCCGCAGCGGAGGTGCCTGAGACCACCACGACAGCGCGTCTCCAGTCGCCTGCGTCCTCAACGGCCGCCGCCGCTCCTTATTTGGAACGGGCGGCGCTCGGGCATCCAACGGCCGCCGCCGCCGCCGCCGCCGCCGCCGTCACCGCCACCGCAGCCACTGCCGCCGCCCGTCCAGTCGCCGCTTCCGCCGCGACTGATCTGAAGAGCATCCGCCGACAGCTACTCAGCACACTGCAGGCGATGGCCGCCGCGCCTCTTCAGATTCGTCAAAGGCGGCGCCAGGCACTCGACCTCGCGTCCGCGTGGGGCGAGGGTCGTGGCATGTGGGTGGGCTTCTGCTCGTGCTGCGGACGCCATTTCGAGCGGCTCGACGGCACCGAACAGCTGGCAGCCCATGCGGGCGTTCACCTCGTCCATTCACACCTGCAACGCGTCCGGCGTGAAGAGCTGCCAGCCGCGCTGAATCGGCTGCGCGCCGCGGCGACCGTTGGAGCGTCCGCGGAGGCGCTCCGCCTCGAACTCGAGGGCGCGCGTCGTCTCGGGCGTCTCGTGCCTGATGGCGCGCTCCAGCGGGCGATGGTCATGGGCGAGGCACGCCTTCGAGTGCTCGATCGTCCTCGCGCAGCTCTCTTGCCGCCCACTGTCTTGCCGCCCACTGTCTTGCCGCCCATGTTCCCGGCAGCAGGCCCTGCCCCGCCCCCACCCCCTGCCCCGCCCCCACACCAGGGATGGGGCGGATGGCCTCCCATGGCGCGGCTGGCCTCGACGGTCTTCCCGCCAACGGGCTTCCCGCCAACGGGCTTCCCGCCAACGGTCTTCCCGCCAACGGTCTTCCCGCCAACGGGCTTCCCGCCAACGGGCTTCCCGCCCACACCCTCGGCATCGGGGAGTGGGTTAGGTGCGATGGCCGACGCACACGAGGCCAGCCGCGCGGGTGCCCTCGCCGCCGCACCTCTGGCGCCGGTGGCTATGGCCGCCGAATTTGCGGCGGCGGCGGCCGAAATTGCAGCCAAGAGACGGCGACCCGACGAGCCCGTAACCACCGCTGACGACGCTGCCGGCGGCGCCAAGCGACTACGCCACGATGAGCACACCGCCACCGGCGCCGGTGCAGATGCGACAATGGGTGTGCACGGTGTGGACGGTGTGAAAGGTGCGGATGCGACAATGGCGGCGGCGGCGGCCTCTGGCACGGAGGACGTTCGGGGCGTCGCGGCGAAGGACGTGGGATGGAGGACGCTGCTGCCCGCAGCGATCGCACCTTTCACACCGTCCACACCGTTCACACCCGCAGGCCTCGTCTGCGACCCGATGGCGATGCCGGGCATGGTTCCTTTCGGCATGGGCAGCGGCAGCCCCACGGGCCTTTACCCTCCCGCCCACAGCGCAGCCTACGCGAGCGCTCTCATGAGCCGCACCGGCCACCTGCCCGAGCCGCCGCAAGCGTTTAGCTCCGCTGACCACCTACCCCAGCCGCCACCTGCGTGCGCCACGCGCGATGCCAGCACAGGCCGTTGCGCAAGTGCAAGTACGGGCGCTGGCGGCGGCAGCAACGGCGCGGCGATGAGCACCGCTCCGCCTGTGTCAACGTACAGCGCCTCCGGCGGAACAGTCATCTACAATGTTCTCGACACGAGCCTTTACGGCAACTGGCAACCCGCCGGGGGGCGCGGGCGCCAGCCAACACCCTCTGCACCGTTGGGCAGACCAAAATCCACGTCGCCGTCCCCTTCTGCGTCGCCATCCGCCGCCGCAGCCGAGCGCGCAGCTCCGCGCTCGTCTGCGCTCACAGCTCCGTGAGGCGCTCCAAACGGGCTCCAGACCACCCCTTTTGGATTGCATGCAGAACGGGCTCCAGACCACCCCTTTTGGATTGCATGCAGAACGGGCTCCAGACCACCCCTTCACCGTCAGTCCCACTTGAAGTCATGGAACAAGACGCCTTGCACGTGGCCAAGATGGGCGGGTGGACACGTGGCCAAGGTGGGCCGGTGGTGGACTGTGCCGGGGCATCATCCGCCACGACCCACGTGCTTGACTCACCAGAGTCATAATACCAGCTTGGCCTTTTCCCCACAGCAGAGCGACCTCAGGCGCTACAGTATCAGTAACGGAGGGTCACGGTCAGCTACTTTAGAGACACCACGTGCACCAGGCCACCAGCAGAGCGCGCAGGCCGGGGGGCCCCGCAGCAGTACTTGGTTTCTGGTGTGATAACGGAACTCATTTTGTTACGATATGTCATATGAGGCGGACCGATCAATTAAAGAGTTACTTCAACACCTTATCCTGCCACCCTCAACAGATATGATTCTGACGCGACCATGGAACGATCATGCGAGGACGCGTCTTCCGAGTGCCGAGAGGATTGTCGGATACTGTGTTAGCGCACTCGTTCATTGAATGGGTCAGTTGAATAAACACGCAAGGAACCGACCAGTTTCTACACGCAAAACACTGCTCGTTCATAGCGCTCTTTCACACCGGAAAAAATCTCCGAAGCAAAGCGCGAGTCCCGAAAGCCCCTCGAGCACGAGTAGGCGGCTGCGCGAATCGCTGCGCGGATATTTTTGCCGCCATGGCAGCCATAATGGCTCTGGCTCGGTCACGTCCGCTAGCCTTCGG
The DNA here is from genome assembly GCA_001275005.1 of Chrysochromulina tobinii. Lineage (NCBI taxonomy): Eukaryota > Haptophyta > Prymnesiales > Chrysochromulinaceae > Chrysochromulina > Chrysochromulina tobinii. The sequence goes on from JWZX01000881.1 coordinate 9,794, forward strand.
CATGGGCTACTCGCTGCTGAAGACGGCTGGCTGCGATCTCATGGTACAAAAGATAGTCGAAAAGCGCGAGAACATCGACTGGAAGCGGAACTTGGCATTCGGCACATTTGGGTTCTTCTACCTCGGCGGCATACAGTATGCAATTTACGTGCCCCTCTTCAGCCGACTCTTTCCGGGTGCTGCGTCGTTTGCGGCCAAGTCCGTCGCTGATAAACTAAAGGACCCGAAGGGCATCCGGGAACTCTTCTACCAGGTCTTCCTTGATCAGTGCGTGCATCACCCGTTCTTGTATTTCCCGGTCTTCTACATGATCAAGGACTTTGTGACGTCCGACACGCCGAACCCCGTGGCGGCGGTCGAGGAGTACAGCTCGAATATGAACGAGGACCTGATCGCGCTGTGGAAGATCTGGGTCCCCTCGACCTTCCTCAACTTCGCGCTCATGCCGATGCACCTGCGAATCCCATGGGTCGCGACGACGTCGCTCATCTGGACCTGCATCCTCTCGTCGATGCGAGGTGTGCACCACGTCCCGTCCCGAGGCAGCGCTACGCGCTCGCTCGCGCGCGCGTGCTTGCTGACTGCGTGTGCGCTCGCTCAAGTGCCATCTCGCAGGTAGCTCAGACGTCCCGGTGACCAACGTTTTCGCCGGAGTAGACGCGTCGACCTTTGCGCTGGTGACGCGCACGGTCGTCGGCCCACCGCCGCGGCTCGACCCGACGAGGGGTCACCTAGTCGTCTTCGTGCGCGGCGCCGACCGTCCCGGCATCGTCGCCTCGCTCGCCAAGCGGTGCTATGAGCAAGAGGGCTCGATCACGACGTCGAAGATGATGTCACTCGGGAACGAGTTCGTGATCATTCTGCACGTGAGCTGCCCGCTCGAGAAGCTGAGCAGTCTTCAAAAGGCCCTGTGCCCTGCCAAGACGGCGCTCGCCGGCCAGTGGTACACGGGGGAGGACGGCATGAGCATCTCAATGTCAGTTCTCGACGCGTCGGTCGCGCCGCCTCCGTCACCCGCGTTCACGGGCAAGGTGTCCCTCACGGGCATTGACAAGCCCGGCCTGATTTACCACCTGTCGCAGACGCTCGCGGACCACCACCTTTCCATCGAGCACCTGCAGACGGAACAGCACCTGTCCGAAGGCCTTGGGCCCGCCTTCTTCTCGACGATGTGCTATGTAGTGGGCTCGTCCCAGCCAGACTTGCCTGCACTCAAGCGTTCGCTCAAGGATCTCGAGGCCAAGCTCGGCGTCATGTGCTCCGTCGAGGCTTTGGAAGTCAAGAGGCGAGGACGGTGACGTTTCATAATCGACGTGTGGGTGTGCCACACACACACCGCGTGCGCGCGTGCGTGCGTATGTGCGTGCGTACGCGTGACGTACGTTCCGCGCCGGTTTGGTTTTGATGCGGGATTTTGTCACGCATCGAAAATAGTTCGTGTGTGTCCGCGCACTTCGGTGAGATTTTCACGAGGGCGCGTTTAAAGGCGCGAACTATCCCATTGGGTCCTTCCTCGATGTCTCTCCCGGTGTCCTCTTCGACATCGACGGGACGTGAGATGCGAGTGCTCGCGAAGACGCCAAAAACTGCATCCCGCGACGCTCCTCGCCCGATCCCGCATCATCTCCGATGATTCTTCGAGGCCCGGTCCGTGTCGATGTGCCGCGCGCCCTACTCCCTTCTCAGTGCCATCGAGACCCGGACGCGTAATCACACGTCCCCACCCTCCCTTTGAGTGCGCAGCGTACCAGATAGCTGCAATGCCTACTACTCAGAAGCGCACCAAGATCTTTTGCACCATGGGCCCGGCCTGCTGGGATGTGCCTGTCCTGTGCGATCTCATGGACGCGGGCATGAATGTGGCCCGTTTCAACTTCTCGCACGGTGATCACGCGGCCCACGCCGACTGCCTCTCGCGCGTGCGCCAGGCGGCCGCCCTTCGCCCGAACAGCAACCTTGGCATCCTCCTCGACACCAAAGGCCCTGAGATCCGCACGGGCTTCTTCAAGGACGAGTGCAACAAGAAGATCGTCCTGAAGGCGGGCGAGACTGTGGAGCTCACCACGGACTATTCGTACAAGGGCGACGCATCCTGCTTTGCCTGCACCTACGAGGCGCTGCCGCGCTCCGTCAAGGTGGGCTCGACGATCCTCATCGCCGACGGCTCGCTCGTTCTCACGGTGACCGAGCTCAAGGAGAAGTCGGTCATGTGCAGGATCGAGAACAACCAGACGATTGGCGAGCGCAAGAACATGAACCTGCCCGGCGTCAAGGTCGACCTGCCCGTGCTGCAGGCCAAGGACATTGACGATCTGCAGAACTGGGCCGTCCCGCACAAGGTCGACTTCATCGCCGCTTCCTTCGTGCAGTCGGCGGAGGACGTGCATTTCATCCGCAAGGTGCTGGGCCCTGATGGCGCGGGCATCAAGATCATCTCCAAGATCGAGAACCAGGAGGGCCTTGACAACTTTGACGAGATCCTCAAGGCCACGGACGGGATCATGGTGGCGCGAGGCGACCTGGGTATGGAGATCCCGCCAGAGAAGGTGTTCCGTGAGCAAAAGATCATGGTCACCAAGTGCCGCGAGGCTGGCAAACCCGTCGTCGTCGCGACCCAGATGCTCGAGTCGATGATCCAGAACCCGCGCCCCACGCGCGCCGAGTGCTCAGACGTGGCCAACGCGGTCCTCGACGGCGCAGACTGCGTGATGCTTTCGGGCGAGACGGCGAACGGCGCGTTCCCCAAGGGCGCCGTCGAGATTATGGCTCGCACGTGCCTCCAGGCGGAGCAGATGCGCATCGACACGGACACGACGGGCGGCTACGATGACATCTTCAAGCTCATGAAGAGCGCGAAGCTCTCGGGCAAGGCGATCTCGCACGGCGAGTCTGCTGCGTCGTCTGCCGTCAAGACGGCGACGGACATCGGCGCGAAGGCGATCATTGTCCTCTCCGAGACGGGCGAGACGGCACGCATGCTGTCCAAATACCACCCGCACATGCCCATCCTCGCCATCTGCGTCGAGGGCCGCGTCGCCCGACAGATCGAAGGCTACATGAACAACGCGCGCGCGATCCTGACGGACGTCAAGCGTGGCGACGGCGCCCATGTGCGCCTTGCCTTCGCTGAGGGCAAGAAGCTCGGATTGTTTTCGGACGGCGACGTGACGGTGTGCGTGCACACGATGCGCAACGCCGACGACCAGAAGCAATGGACCGTCCGCATCCTCAACGTGACCTCGTCGAGCGCGCCCACCCCCAAACCGTAAGTGGCGCAGGGCTCTTTTCGATGCGTGACTTCGTCGTGACCGGGCCTGAGCTCTCTTCGTCGTGACCGAGCCTTAGCTCTCTTCGTCCTGACTTCCTTAGACGTGACTTCCTCCTCTTTCTCCTCAAATGACTTCGTCCTGACGAGACAGAGAGCTAAAGCCCGGTCACGTGACTTCCTCCTCATTCTCGTCGTCCAGGTACACTGACGCTGACTGATCTGGCTCTTTTACGGATCGTGAGAGCAGGCGGAGACGTGAGAACAGGGTTCGGTGTGGGATCGGCCCTGTTTTGAGCGCCCGTTCCACGGCCGCGTGCGCGCTTGGTGATGTGGCCTTGTGGAGTTCGATCCCTCCAGTGGAGCGTGGAGATTGGCACATTTTCGTGCGAGGGGTGAGATATTCTTGTTGTTGGGAAGTGTGTGCCTGTCGTTGGTAAGTGTGATCCTCACGTTCCAAACTATTTCCGGAAATCGACTCGAATTTTCCGATCCAGTTCCGCGGTAACTCTCTTTCGGCTTCGCGCTCGTGTGGTGAAGTCGGGGCTGCCCTCTGTTTGTCTTGGACTTGCCACCTGATGCTGGCCTTGGAATTGCCACCGATTTGCGCAAAAGCCGATTTCCAGAGCACATCCCATCTGCAGTGCATGGTCGAAGGCGCATACGAGTCAACTCTTGGCCAGAAACGAAGCGTTCTCTTACGCCCAGCCCAGCGGAGTATCTCAGAGCCGCTTCGCCAGTCTGCTCCGGAAGAGGACGGGCGCAAAGCACGGTCGATTGCCATCATCGGCGGTGGCGTGTCCGGAATTTGGTCAGCTCTCACGCTCAAGGAATTGGGGTACACCAACATCACAATCATCGAGAAGGAGATGAAAATTGGTGGAAAGGCGGCGGCGTTTAGCTACGCAGGCAAGCACTACCCACTCGGCGCGGTGGGCACACCGCTAGCGCTGGAATCGGCCTCCTTCGCCGAAGAGCAGCTCTTCGAGAAGCCATTAAAGTTTGCCGCCTCTCTGTTTGGTCGCACGGGCCGGAGGCTGCAAGTGCTCAACGCGAACCACCTCGTGGTCGACGGGCTCGGCTGGCCTGGGCCCTTCCCGGTGGCTGAGCTCACATCACGCACGCCCGTTGCGGACTGGCAGGACGCCTTTGGAGCGAGCGGCCGTCCAGAGCGATTCTATCCGCACTTGCACGATTTCCGCGGGAAGTCATCCGAGTTGGCGCCCGACGCTCTGCTCCCTCGGATTGTACCTCGATGGGGGCCAGCCAGAGACGTCGTGGCCCCTCGTCTACGGTCTCCGCGCACGGCTATGGCGTCGACGCGTGCCAAGGACGCGCCGCCGTACTACTACTGGGCGCGCTTCGCCCAAAAGTCCACCAATGCGGGCTCCAAAGGTGTGCTCGGGATGGCGCTCCCGGGTCACACCCCCCTTGGCCCACGCGGACCGGCGCTTCGAGGGTGGGACTCGACGAATCTATTTGAGGAGAAGTTGCAACGAGCGGGCGTGGCAGTGCGCACGGGCGCGGCGGTCACCTCGGTCGTGCGTGACGCCGAGCACGTGCGCATCACCACAGCGGATGGCCACACACGCGACTTTGAGCAGCTCGTGCTCGCATCCGATCTCAAAGGGGCGCTCGGCTTTCTCGACGCCGACGAGCGCGAGCGCGCGCTCTTTACAAAGATTCGTCACCAGCCATACTACACGATCGCCTCCTTTGTCTGGCTGCCGTGGCTCGCCACGGGCTCAGTCTACTACCTGAGCGAGCATCAAGGGCCAAAGCCGTATGCAGAGCCAATGGCGACGGATGCTGGAAAGGCGACCGCCGGTTGCCCCACGATTTTGCTCAAGGCCAACCGAGGTTCTAATCTGACCATCAGCTGGGCCTACGGCGGCAGCGGGGTGGGAGCGCCAGAGATGGAGGTGCGCGCACCCAGGCGCTCTGCATCGTTTTCATCCCAGGGCCGTCTTGTGGCACTGTCCCTGATCCCGGCTCATGACGAAACCCCACTATCTCCTGCCTATCTCCTGCCTATCTCCTGCCAATCTCCTGCCCTTCCGTTGGACTCTCCGTTTGCCCCAGGCATGCCTGCGTGACACCGTGCTGCGCCTCGGCGGCAAGTTTGGCGGCGTGAGCTTCGTCAAGCCATGGCACGACTACTTTCCGCACTTCGGCGCGGCCGACCTGCGCGCCAACCTCCACCAGCAGCTCGACGCGCTGCAGGGGCAGCGGCGCACGCTCATGGTCGGAGAGGTGTTCAACCTGCCCCTGGTCTCAGAATGTGTGGACTTTGCTCGTTACATCATCCGGCGGCATATGAACGTCGAGGCGCCTGGCCGCAGCACGAGCCCTGGTGCGTCTGATCGGCCCTCTCGTTCGGTGGCGAGGCGACTGCTTCGCACCATTGGCCGCCGTCGGCGTCATACGGTGTGATGCGGCGTCGACGAGGAGCCAAAGGGGTCATCATCCCGTCCGGGGGACTGTGCGTATGGGAATCGATGGCAAGGCGGGTGGGGATAGCGACAGGGGAGGCACAACGTCTGTTTTCGCTCCACTTTCTTGCAGGGAGCCAATCGGGCGAGCCCCCTTTCCCGGAGCGTCGCTGCCGGGCTCCCTGGC
>JWZX01000883.1:0-14672 GCA_001275005.1 Chrysochromulina tobinii
GGCGGCGGCGGCGGCGGCGGCCTCGGCGGCGGCACGGGCATCGGCGGCGGGGCGCCAGTCGCATCGGTAGTATCGCGTTCACAAGCCGAGCGCCTCGCCAGCCCTGAGCGCCTTAATCTCGATCGTCGAGGTCTCACTGCGTGCCCCTTACTGCAAGGCGAGGAGAGGCTTCGGCTGCTCAACTACCAGAACAACGCAATCGCCGAGATCAGCAACCTCCACACGCTGCCGTACCTCATCTTCCTCGACCTGTGCGCACACGACTGCCTCCTTGACTGCCTCCTTGAGTGCCCTCTGAGTGCCCCTCTGAGCACCCTCTGAGCACACACTGAGCACCCTCTTGAGTGCCTCTCTCATCAGGTACAACAACCGGATTTCGAGCATCTCGGGCCTCGAAGGAGTCCCCTCGCTCCGTGTGCTCATGCTCGGCAAGAATGCCATCCGGGCCATCGAGCGCCTCGAGAAGCTGACGAAGCTCGACGTGCTCGACCTGCACTGCAACCAGGTAGGTGGATCGACCCAGATTGCACCTGGAGAGCTCTTGATTGCCCTTGATGAAGTACGTGGATCGCCCCAGATTGCACGCTCTTGATTGCGCTTGATGAAGTACGTGGATCGCCCCAGATTGCACCTGGAGAGCTCTTGATTGCGCTTGATGAAGTACGTGGATCGCCCCTGATTGCGCCGCCTGGTTGCCCCTAAGCGCGCCTCGAGGCGTTGACGAAGCTCGGCATGCATTGCCATCAGATCGGAGCCATCGACGGCTTGTCGACCCTCTCCGAGCTGCGCGTGCTCAATCTCGCGGGCAACCAGGTGACGAATCTGATTGACCCCTGATGTGACGAATCTGATTATGGCCCCTGATGATGGCTCCCTCTCCGAGCTGCGCGTGCTCAATCTCGCGGGCAACCAGATCGCGCACCTCGAGGCGCGCCGGCTCGCCGGCCTCACCTCGCTGGCCGAGCTCAACTTGCGACGAAACTTGATCACGTCGGTGGCGGGAGTGGAGGCGCTGCCGGCGCTGCAACGCCTATTTCTCTCCTACAACGCCATCAACACGCTCGCGAGCGTCTCGTGCCTGCAAGTACGCTGATTGCGTCCTGATTGCGTCCTGAGTGCGTCCTGAGTGCGCACGGATTGCATCCTGAGTGCGTAGTGATTGAGTTCTGAGTGCGTTCTGAGTGCGTTCTGATTGCGTCATGATTAATCGCGAGCGTCCCGTGCGTGCAGGCCGCCGCAGGGTTGCATGAGCTCGCGCTCGACGGAAACCCGGTCGCGTCGGACGCGTCATACCGGCACGCAATCCTGTGCATCGGCCGTTCCCTTCGCCATCTCGACTTACGGCGCGTCTCCGAGGACGACCGACGGGCGGCACAGGCGCGCTGATGGCCTCTGATTGCGTCCTGATGACCGCCGATTGCGTCCTGATGGCCTCCAAAGACCACTGAGGACCGCTGATTGCGCCACAGGCCATGGCTCCGATTGCGTCTGATTGCGTCTGATTGCGTCCGATTGCGTCCGATTGCGTCCGATTGCGTCCGATTGCGTCCGATTGCGTCTGATTGCGTCCGATTGCGCCACAGGCGTATGCTATGGCTCGCGAGGCCGAGAAGCCACCGGTGCCATCACCCACCCCCCGTGATCAGCAAGAGAGGACGGGCGACGCAATCAGAGGCGATCAGGATGCAATCAGAGGCCATCAAGAGAGGACGGGTGACGTGACTGTTGGGCTCAGGCAGTCGTTGCACCACCCCGCGCCAGCCGCGTCGGCGCCCGCGACGGCGCTCGAAGCTGCCGGTGGCGCCCCGACGTCGTCGCGGGCGCCGCAGCCGCCGCAGCCACCCTCACGCCCGCTTGGCGCACCGTCAGCGGCTGATCAGTCAGCGGTAGCTCCGCACACCAGTGCCGCTGGCGGCATCGGCGCCGCCGCAGCCGGACGCGCCGCCGCCGCTGCCGCCCTTCGAGCTCGAGCGCTCGAGATCGGCCAGAGCAGCGCTGAAAGAGGTGGGGCGCCCACCACGGCGCCGGTCGCGGCACCAGCGCCGTCTCGAGCGCCTCTCTCGCAGGGCCGGTATGCTGGGTATGGCGGCGGCGCTGGTGGCGGCGCCTGTGGCGGCGGCGCTGGTGGCGACGGCGGCGGCGTTGGCGGTGGTGGCGGCGGTGGCGTGGGCGGCGGCGGCGGCGGCGGCGGCGGCGGCGGCGCAGGTTCGCACACGGGTGCCCAGTACGGCGCCTTGCCACCGCCGGGCAGCAGCAGCAGCAGCGCCGCTCAGACCGTCGGCGAGGGTTCATCACGGGGTTCGTCACGGGAGGAGCGTGGCCAAATCGAGACGACCGAGATGGCGGGAGGTGCGTCACGGGGTTCGTCACGGGAGGAGCGTGGCCAAATCGAGATGACCGAGATGGCGGGAGGGGGCGTGTGGCTGCATGCATACGGCGAGGCCGCCGATGCGCTCGAGACGGCGCCGCGCTTCGCCGACGCTGTGGGGGTGAGCTTCTCTTTTCTTCCATTCGAGCGACTCGCGCGAACGGCCTTCCCCAAGCTCCGGTCGCTCCGGCGGTTACGCGAGCTGCATCTCGAGCACACAGAGCTCCACTCGCTTCATCAGCTCCACTCCTTTGCATGCGTGCCTGGCGTCACCACGCTTCGCGTCTCCGTCGAGGGCAACCCCGTGGTGACGCATGCACACTTCCGATCCCTAATTGAGTCTGATTGCAACCCCGTGGTGACGCATGCACACTTCCTCTCCCTCTGCACCCCATCAGCCTAATTGAGTCTGATGGCATGCTGATGGCCTCCCTCATCAGGTGACGCATGCACACTTCCGATCCCTCTGCACCGCAACTATGCCGCTCCTCCGCTCTCTCAACGGCGCCGAAATCACGCGAGATGAGCGCGAGGCCGCCGAGGGCGAGTGGCGCCGTCTCAAGCGCCTCTACTCGATGGCCCGCAACACATTGCATGCAAGGCATGCGCCGCTGCCGTTACTGCATGCAATGAGCATCTTCGACGGGCCGACCGACACAGGCGCCGGCGCTCGAGACGGCGCTCGTGCCGGAGGAAGTGGTGCCTCCGTCACGAGCGCCGTCACGAGCGCCGCGCGCCATGCTGCTGGCGCGCCCGCGCACGCGCCCGCGTCCGCCGGCGCTCGTGACGGCGCTCTTTCCGGTACGTCCTCACGGGAGATCCAATCTCCGCCCGCGCAGCTCGCCGCCGCCTTCGTCGATCGCGTGCTCGAGCATGCCTTGGCCGTGGATGAGAAGATCTCGCAGCTGAATACGGCGTGGCCGCACATCGTGGCCACGTACCAGGCGCGCGTGCACGCGGAGGTGGTCGACCGTTCCCTCTTCCTCCGCCGGTACCAAGCGGCGGCGAGCGGCAGTGATGAAGGTGCGACACTCGCGCTGCCCGAGATGCCCGCCGCCTAGGGACTTGAAGATCGTGCGGAGATGCCCACCGCCCTGATGCGTACAAGATAGTACACAGTATGCCTCTCCGATCACATGTGGTCGAGTCCTCTCCCGCGCGTGGCCTCACGGACCGCCCCGCTCGCGTTTTACTCGCGTTTTGGCCGCGACGTCTTCGTCCGTCCGAACTTCCGTCCACCCGTACTCACCGTTTGGGCACAGCGTTCTCGATATGACACCTGAGTCCCCCGCCCTGGTGGAGCCTTTCACGCGGCCACGCGGGCTCGCGCAGCGCGCCTCGATACACTACGATACACGATAGTCGATTGCAATTAATTGCAATACGATTCTAGTTTCTCAGCTAAGTTTCTACGATTCGGATTTCGGTGGGCACACACGTGCACGACGGCGGTCCACTGGGATTACGGGGCTTACCACAGGACTCGAGCGTCGAGGACGGGCTCCGGTCGAGAACATGCGTTACTTTGCTGGCGGGAGGGGTGTGCGGGATGAAAATCCCACGATGGTCGATGCTCTCTCTCTCACCATGCATCAGTTTTTGTGACCAAGGGGTAATCTCCCGGTGGAGCTCCGAGACCGCAAAGGCGCGAGGTTTCGCATCAAAAGGCTCGCTGCGACGCGAAGTCGAATCGCGCGATCGACGAGGCCGCCCCTCCGTGCACGACAAGCTTGAGGAAAGGCCGTCGGCGCTGTGACCATGGGTGGTGGCAACGCCCAGAAGTCGGCGATGGCGCGCGAGCGCAATGCGGCCAAGGCGGCCGCGGAAGGATCGGGCGGTGGTGGCGCTGCGGGCATGAAGTCCCGCCAAGCGGATGCAAGTGTCCACGCCGCTGCTATGGCTGCGCGCGCGGAGAAGAATGATGCCCGCGCTGCGCGCGAAGCCGCGAAGAAGGCGGCGGAGGACGCGCTCAACGCGAAGTCTGCCAAGTTGGCGAAGGCGGCGGGCGACGCTGGAGCTGGCCTGCAAAGCGGCAGCGCTTCGAAGGATAAGAAGGCGGCGGCGGCAGCAGCGCTCGCAGCCCTCATGGCCCCGGCCCCGAAGAAGGAGAAGAAGAAGAAGGAGGAGAAGAAGCAGGGGGAGGAAGAGGAGGGCAAGGAGGACAAGGAGGAGGAGGAGGAGGAGGCTGGTGCGCAGAACGATGAGGGGGCGGAGGACGAGGCAGGCGACGAGGCTGAAGGTGATGATGCGGATGCGATGGACGAGGAAGCGTCGGTGGAGATCCCACAGCGCGTCTACACACCCGAGCAGCTCGCACAGAAGCAGGCGCAGAAGGCAAAGGCGGAGGTTGTGATGGCCGACCGCATCGCCAAGTCAGCGGCGAAGGCGGAGGCAGCGGACATCGCGGCCAAGACGGCTACAATCAAGGCGGCCCTCACCAAAGCCGGCAAGGCGGCGACGCTCAAAGAGGCCGAGCTCGACACGTTGCTTGCGGCGGCCGGCTTCGTGTGAGCGACCCTTCTGTTCGTTGCTCTCCACGATAGTTGCCCAGAGAGAGAAAGAGAGAGACGACAGAGCGCGCGCGGCGCAGCGAAAGTGCCGCTGTGTGGGGTGAATGGCCGCGCGGTGGCTAAGATACTGTCATGTTATCGCTGCGTGTACGCGACAGTGAGTCAAGACAGTGAGAGAGGCCACACGACACACAGTGAATTAGACGAATCATCGATGCCAGACGCGCGGACACCGATCATTTCACATCGCACCATTCTCAGGCTTTCCACAGACCACACACGGCGCCATAGCGCATAGAGGGTGCCAAGTCCGCGCTCCCGGCCGCGGCAGCCTCGGCCCTCGCCCATCACTTGTCGATTGAGCACGCCGCGTCGACGCGGGCCCCAGCCCCGCAGGCACCGGTGCGATGCACGAAACGGCGTGATCACGCGCGCGGCACACACACGTATCTACCCGCGTCGAGTCACACACACAGCTATTTGCGGTTCAGAACCGCCGCTCGGTTGTGTGAGCTGGCAGTGACGCTGCCGTCCTACCTGCCGTCCCAACTCACGAACGTCGAGTCAGTCGCCCCCGCTAGCCCCGGATTTCCCCCCCACACCCCCCTCCCCTATCCCTCCCCTTTTCCCATCCCATCATAACCACTGGCCGTAACTGCCACCTAACCGCCGCCCTTGAATCCGCCCCGTGCAAGGCCCCTCAGCGAGGCGTCTAGTGACCATGTGAGGGGCCATGTGAGGGGCCATGTGGGGGGCCATGTGAGTGGCCATGTGAGGAGTCCTCAGCGATGGGTCTGTTCATGCAGCCCGCCCTTCTCCATGTTGGCAAAGGCTTCCTGAAGCCCAGCATGCAATGCCTCGGCGCTCGTGTATTCAGGGAGGCTCAGTGTCGCCGTGCACGTGTGGGAGGTGGGCGTAGGCGTGTCACATGGCCGGTAGTAGCCGACTGTCGTAACCGCCGCGCCGCCGCGGGCGTCTCCGGGGCACCCCCCTGCGTCTGGTGCGTCCGTTGCCGCAGCGGTTAGGTCGGCGGGGCTCGTGAACTTAACTTTGACGAAATCGTCCGCATGCAGATCACGCACGCCGTGGCGGCGCAGCTCTTCGAGCGTGAATGTGCTCTGATGGCGTAGCGCCATCGCGAGCGCAGCCGAGTGCAGCTCGCGCCCAGCAGGCGGTGTGTCGTCGGGGCAGCGAGACCATCGAAGCCCAATCGACTCGAGGCGGTGCACCTGATGAAGAGCGTCATCAGACGCACTCAGACGCACTCAAGGGCAAGCCGAGGCCACGGAGAACGAATCGACATGTTTCACCGAGATGGCGAGGGCCTTGAGCTCAACGGGCGGCAGGTGCGGCGTGCGGGCAATCAATTACAATCAATTACAATCAGTGCAATCAAGTGCAATCAAGTGCAATCACCGAGATGGCGAGGGCCTTGAGCCCAACGGGCGGCAGGTGCGGGCACGCGGAGACAAAGGTGAGGAACTTCGCCCTACCCGCCTCGTCCATCCTCATGAGCTCTGACACGAGCAACGCGTACCTGATGCGGAAGGAATCAAGAGGGGCGATGGCCAATCAGCGGCCATCGGCGGCCATCGGCGGCCATCAGCGGCCATCAGTGGCCATCAGGGGCCATCAGGGGCCATCAGAGGCACTCGGGGGAAGCGCGCACGTGGGAGACTCTCTCGTGTACGGAGCCGCCGGCTGGAGCGCGGCACGCAGCTCGGCCTCCGACCAAGGGGCAATCGTGCTGGTCCCACAGAGCATCGTCTGGAGCTCGGGCAGTGTGAACGGCGCGAGAAGAATCTCGGGCGACGAGCACAAGTCCTCAATGCCCGCACGAAAGGCTGCCGCTTGGCGAGCGACGCCGTCCTGGAGCCACAGCTGTGCGACCTTGGAGACGTAGTCGCTCAGGGTGTGAATGGTCACCTCGCGCGGGGTGTGAAGGGCACCGGCGTCTTCGTCCCTCCCGGTATAGCTCAGGGGCGTCTGCGTGAGCACACAGGTACACATCGGATGCGCACGCAACCATCAGTAGGCCATTGACGAGACTCGTCGGCGAGACTCATCAGTAAGCAATTGACGAGACTCGTCGGCGCCGCATGGGCACCCGACGGCACACGCACCTGCGTGAGCGGACACACGAAGGCCTCGAGATCGAGAGCTCCGCGTAACGACAAAGGCATCGACATGCCTAATTTGGATTGACCAAACTCGGCCTCCGCCTCGAGATCGTATCTGCGCTGGCGCTCCATCTCGCTGATCTGGCCGGCGGCGCACGCAGCGTCGTACTGGGCGAGTCTGCCCACCACAGCGGCATAGGCTGAGAGGCGCCCCCCCGTTTCTGTCGGGGGGGGCAGCGCAGCGTACGAGAGAGACCCTCCGCGAACCAAATGCAAAAAGTGCATCGAGAGCGGCAGAGGTACGATGAAACCGTCGCGGCATGCCGCCGCCATCAGCCGACCGAGGAAGCGAAAGCGCGCACAGACTGCCGTTACACGGGCTGGCGGGGCCGTCGCGGGCAGTGGCAGTGGGAACAGGGCGCCCGAGTGGCGTACGTACCTGATGAGGGGGGCAATCAACGGAGATGAGGGGGGGGGGGCACTCAGAGGTACTTGAGAGAGAGAGAGAGAGAGAGAGAGAGAGTCAATCAGGAGGTTCTCGAGAGGTCATCAAGAGGCAATCAAGAGGCAATCAAGAGGCAATAAGGAGGTTCTCGAGAGGTCATCAAGAGGCCATAAAGCCGTGCTCGAGAGGCAATCAGTGCTGCACGCACTCGTCATCAGTGCCTGATGAAGGAGGGCAATCAGTGCTGCACGTACTCGTCATCAGCGCCTGATGAAGGAGGGCAATCAGCGCTACACGCACTCGTCATCAGTGCCTGATGAAGGAGGGCAATCAGTGCTGCACGCACTCGTCATCAGTGCCTGATGAAGGAGGGCAATCAGTGCTGCACGCACTCGTCATCAGTGCCTGAGCTCCCTTCGACGATCCAGAGCGGAAGCGCAGCATGCCCCGCCGCCTTGAGCAACTCATCTGCCACTGACGAGTAGAAGTTCTGGGTCACGCCCGATCCAAAGCCGCTCTCGCCCTCGAATTGCACCTGTAATCAGAGCGTCATCCGAGCGTCATCAGAGGCACTCAAGAGGCACTCAAGAGGCACTCAAGAAGCAAAGACGAACCTCGAGCGATCGTCGCGTCTTGGACTCTGCTTGGCGAGCCATCAGCTTCTCAGCCATCGGCAGGAGCTCTGAGCGATGCACGCGCGCAATGATAGAGGAGAGGCCGCCGCCGTGACGCCACTTATCCATCTCTTCCTGCCAAACGGGGACGGGAGGCCGCACTCAGTGGCACTCAGTGGGCCCGCAGCAGCCATTAACGACACTAACTTGCAATCCGGGAGGCAATCCGGGAGGCAATCAGGGAGGCAATCGGCAATCAACGACACGAACCTGTACGTCAAAGATGACACGCGAGACGCGCTCGCCGCGCCCTCCGCCTCCGATGGCTGCGAGCGCCGCCATCGCGCCGCTCGGCAATCCCAGATGAGAAGGCAAGGCCGCCGCCACGGCCGCTTCGAGCATGTCTTTCTCGACGGTATACGCGGCCCGCAGCTCTGCGACGGCGTCCATTTGGGTCCAATGGAGCGCACGCGAAGTGCCAAAGGCGGAGGCGCGAACGTACATGGCGCGCGAGTGGTGCGAGAAGAGCGTTGGGCAGCGATGGACCAGCACGGGCAACCATTTGGGCAAGGCGCCCGAGACGACCCATAAGGAATGGTGCAGCTGCAGCGTGAGCTTCTCGGAGAGGCGCGCGGAGACAAAGAGCGAAGCGACCGACGTGTCGGAGGCACGCGTCGCGTCGGGCGCGTCGTGTCGGGCGCCCAAGCTGCCCAGGTGCAGCCGCCGTTCGAGTAGCCAGAGCAGCATGAGTGCATCGGCGCACTGCTGCTGCTCTTCCGCAAACGCGCTGTCCTGGGCAGCCTCGCGCGCCATCTCGAGCGTTGCGACGCGCGCGCGCGCGCCGTCATGGGCGCCGTCACCCTCGTCCTGGTCCTCGTCGTCGTCCTCGTCCCCCCAGCCCGTCGCCAGCTGCGGCATGCATGCCATCTGACGAAACTCAGCACGCAGCGCCGCCACCTCGGCCACGCTCGGCAGCGAGGGCGGGGTCTCGCTCACCAACGGCATCGAGCCGACGCGCTGTACCGGCGGGAGTGCTGGGCGCGCATCTGCGGCCACCGCGGCCGCCCGGACCAGCGCAGCGGCCGCCTCGACCGCGGCAGATTGGCGGCAGATCGGCAGATTCGCGCCAGATGCGATCGCGGCAGATGAGATTGCGGCAGATGAGATCGGGGCAGATTGGCTCCCTGGGGGGATGATGTCGCCGCCGCCACCGTCGCCGCCGCCGCCGCCGCCACCGTCGCCGCCGCTACCCCCGCTACCGCCGCTACCGCCGCCGTCGTCGGGGCCGCCACCTGCATCTCTGAGGGAGAGCTCGATGGCTCGCCTCATTTCTGCCTCCTCGTCCTCGTCCTCGTCCTCGTCCTCGTCCTCGTCCTCGTCCTCGCCCTCGTCCTCGTCCTCGTCCTCGTCCTCGTCCTCGTCCTCGTCCTCGTCGCCATCCTCCGGAGGCTCATTCATCTCATAATCCCGAGATCCATCCCGAGGTTCATCCCGAGGTGCACCCATCTCATCATCTCGAGGTCCGCCTCTCTGACGTTCGAGCGCCGTGCCGGGCGCCCCGCCGCCCGACAGCCGCTCGAGCCGCTCGATTGCCGCGTGCCGAGCCGCCGCCTGCCGTAACCGCTGCGCCCCCTCCCGCACAGCTACCTGCCGATCCGCGCCCGTCGAGACCTCAATCGAGTAGTAGAGATGGTTTAGTGAGGTCGGTGCGGTCGCCGCAGGGCCCGCCGCGCCACGTAACTCCTCCAGAGCATGCAATAACGTCTGGTCATCAGCGAAGAGGACGCCCTTCATGAAGGCGACGGACTCGCCGCTGGGCCCGTCGAGCGCTTGGGGCGGCGCGGTCTCGGTGCCCAGCCCGTACCATCGGACCGCGAGCTCCATTGGCTGGATATCGAACGTGTTGATGACCTGATGAGGGAGGTCATCAGACGCGCTCAGACGCATCGGCTGGATGCCGGGCATGTCGGCGGCTGAGCCTTAATGAAGGGCATGTCGGCGGCTGAGCCTCAATGAAGGGCATGCCGGCGCCTTGATGAGCCTTAATCAAGGGCATGCCGGCGGATGAGCCGTTCACCATCGAGGTCGCTCAAGTGCAATCAGGGGTCATCAGGGGTCATCAGGGGTCATCAGGGGTCATCAGGGGTCATCAGGGGTTCATTACCATCGAGGTCGCGCCCTCGCCCATGCCGAGGTCCATCGGGTCGCTCAAGTGCAACCCGTCAAAGGCTGTGAAGGGGCTGCGCTCCGGCGACACCGAGAAGTTGGCCACCTCGGCCGCCGAGAGACGCTCGACGGGTGGGCGCCGCCCTTCATGGAACGCCGAAAACTCTCGGAAAATCATCGGGGGCGCCGGGGGGTCAGTGGGGCGTCGGCCGCTGCCTGGCGGCTCGCCCTCTTCGGCGCCCTCGTCGTCTTCGGGGTTGGGCGGCGAGCGCAGGCGCCGCGCACTCACGCGCGTCTCGAAACGACCGTCGTCGTACACGACCGCGTACTTGGGCGACGCGCTCGCGACGGCGCCTTGGGCTGCCGGCTCGAGAGCATCGACGATCGTCGCGCCCTGCCACTCCCCGCGTGAACGCACCTCGACGTGTGTGAAGAGCTCTCGCCGGGGCGATGGTGGCGCCTCCGCCATCACCATCTCGGCCACCAACACGCCCTCGAGCACCGCGAGCAGCGTGACCGCGTCCTCGTACGTCTGCCGGCGCGCCACCACGGCGCTCCGAGTTTCGTCGAGCTCGCGCCGTAGCGAGCTCTCGAATTCGTCAGAGCCGGCCCAGCCACGCTCCGGCCACGTGTAGTGTTGCCCGGAGCGCGGCCCCGAGGCATGCACCGCGCCGAGCGCCTGACGGATCACGTCTTTGGCGAATCCGAAAAAGTCGTCCACTTCAAACCCATCCGGGCAACGCACGACGACCGTGTGCACTGGAGCGTCGGCGTCGGCGGCGGGGTTGTCGGCTGCGCTGTCGGCCCCCGGATCCATCTCCTCGTCGTCCTCCTCCTCCTCGTCGGCGCCGCCGCCGAACGCTGCCTCGTCCCCCATGCCCATCATCTCGGCATCCGCGAGGGTCGCCGTCGCGCCCGTCGCGTCGAACGCGCCACCGCTCGTTTCCTGCGACGTCGCCGGCAGCTTGCACGCGCTCTGGAGGCTGGGCGGCGGCGGCCGGCGGCCGACGATGCGATAGTCGCGCGTCGCCAGCACGAGCTCGACGCGGCTGCCGTCCTCATAGAGCAGCCGATGGAGCAGGAGCCCCAGCGGCGTGGCACGTCGCCAGCGCTCAATCGTCGCGCGCCTGTACGGCTGGATCCCCTTGCCCGTGGCGGCGCCGGCGGCCAGCGACGGCCTCTCCTCAATGACATGGTCCACCAGCCGTGCACAGAACGAGAGGTACGATGGATCGGCCGGCGCCGAGGTACACATGACGTAATGCGCAAGCTGCCCCACGCGGAGTAGCCCGTCCACGCAGAGCAGGCGCGGCGCCGTCGTGGGCACGAGCTGCGGCGTGAGCGCCGTGCTGGGCTCCGTGCTGTCCAGTTGATGCAATTGGAGCTGCACGTCGCCGTAGTCGTCCAGATGACCTTCCTCGACGCGCAAGCTCTCGGTGGCACAGATAACGTTGTGGAGCCGTCCAATCAGATGGCGCACACCCTGGCGCACACCTGCGCGCTCCGGGTTCGCGCCGAACGCATCCAAGCCAAAGGCGCTCTCGAATGCGGCCCACGAGGCGCCCGGCATGGCGCTCTCGCCCTCGGCAGGCTCGAGATGGGCAGTCAGCCAGGCGAGAGTCCCCGCCGCCCGCAGCTCGCACGCGGTCGGCGGCTCGGGCGCTTCAAACAGGGCCGCGAGGGCACGCACGCCCTGCGCAAAGTCGGCGCGCTTGAGCTCCATTAGCGCGCTGAGGCGCGGCTCCTGTTCTGGTGACACGGCGAGCGCCGTACCGAGCGCCGTACCGAGCGCCAGCGTCGCGGCGGCGCCAGCGCCCCCGCCGCCAACTTGCTCCATCATGGACGCGTGCCTCGCGTGTGCAGCGGCCTTGGCGGCGGCCGCGGCCGCAATGGCCGCCTCGTCCGCGGCGGCCGCTTCGGCGGCGGCGCGCGCAGCCGCCGCGTGCGCCTCCTCCCTCGCCGCGGCCACTTTGGCAGCGGCCTCCGCCTCCGCCTCGGGCCCCGCCTCCACCAGGGTCACCATCGGGCATGGCTCGACGTCTGGAGAGTTGTACCCCTCGCGGCCCCACTGGCCGGTAGGGGGCTCGGCGAGCGCCTCCCCGCTCCCGCTGAGGGCGCCGCACGAGTAGTACCAACCTTGCGTGGAGCCGTGGTCGTTGAGCTTCCAGTCCTTCTTGAAGTAGATGATCGCCGCGCCGCCCTCCTTCTTGTACAGAGGCCGGCCCTCGTGCTCGCGCGAGAAGGCATACGTGCCGTTGCACGACGCGCCCTTGCCCCCCGCGCCGCTCACCACAAGTTTGGGCCGGGCGGCCGGGACGCTGACGGTCGGGCAAGGGTCGACGTCCTCGCTCTCGTAGCCATGTCGTCCCCATGGACCGATGGGCACTTCGACGCTCTCGCCTTGATGGCTATAGCACCAAGCATCTAAATCTCCCCGAGGCGAGAGCTTCCAATAGCCGTTATAGTAGAGGATCGACCTGCCGCCCTCGTGTCGGTACAACGGCCGCCCCTCGTGCTCGCGCGCGAACGTGTACGTTCCATTGCATGCGGCTCCTTTCCCGCCCGCGCCGCTCACCACGATCTGCGGGCGCGCGCTCGCCTCCACCACCGTGGCTTGCGCCACGGCGGCGGCGACGCGCTTGGCCGCGGCGGTGGCGCCCGCCTGCGCCGCGGCCGAGACGGGCGGGTTGAGCAACTCGAGCACGTTGGCGGCGAGCACGCCCAGATCGTAGCGCACCGGCTCCACCGGCGGCATCGCGAGGCACGCGAGGCACACGTCCCAGTCGCAGCCGCGTGCGCACCGGTACGCAATGCCCGGGCGCGGCCGCTCTCCCGCGCACGGGCACGTCGGTGCACAGCGCGCGTCGCACGAGTTGCGCTCCTTTTTGGTGGCCTGATGAGGGAGGCAATCAGAGAGGTCATCCGAGACTATCAAGGGCAAAGCAGAGAGGCCATCCGAGACTATCAAGGGCAATCAGAGGGCAATCTGGGTTGTACCTCCGCCTCGACGAGATCGTGGGGGCAATCAGAGGTCAATCTGGGCTATACCTCCGCCTCGACGAGATCGTGGGGATGCAGCCAGCGCGCCCGTAAGTGCCCGGGCGCGGGCAGTCCTGCCGCCGCTGCCGCCGCTGCCGCTGCTGCCGCTGCCGTCGCCGAGCCGCCGCCGGCTGCTGCCTCGGCCGCCGCCCTGGTCGCGCCCGCGACAGCGCCCTTCTCAACGCCCCCAAACTCTTCGGCGTCGAGCGCCATCGTGAGCGCATCGAAGGGCACGAGGCGAGATAGCAGCTCCTCGATGCCATGGCGGCGGGCGGCGCTCGCAAAAGCGTCGCTCGCACGCAGGCCGCGCAGCAGCATGCGCACGCCGGCGAGAGCGTCGCACAGCTGCGGCGACGAGAGGGTGGAATGAATGGTCGAGAGGAGCCACTCACGCTCGCGGATAGGCAAGCAGTCGAGCTGCACGGTGCTCGCTTTCTGCAGGACGAACGAGAGGACGAGCAAGGCACGGTGGCGCGCGCCAAACGGTGTCGCCGCGTCATCGATGACTGCCAGCAGCGCCGGAACCACCAGGCTGAACGCGGCCGCTCCGCCGTCAGTGGGCTCGATGATCGTGCACATCGCTCCGCCTTTGGCACCCGCCGCTTCGGCGCCGTGCTGGGCACCCACCACAGCGCCCTCGAACGCGTCGTTGGCCCCGCCGCCGTCCCCGGCACCCGATGCTGCGGCATTGGCGCGGGTGCCGCCTCTGCCTCCGCCAGCGCCCACCACAGCGCCCAATTGAGGCGGCGGCATCGGTTGGCCGCCGAGAAGTGCGAAGTGTGAAGTGTGAAGTGCAGCTAGGGCGGGCGGTGGGTCGATCCCCAGCCAAGTGCGAGCCCGAGCTAACAGCCTAGCTCCACCGTCGCCATCGCCATCGCCGTCGCCATCGCCGTCGCCGTCGTCGTCGCCGTTGCCGTCGCCGTCGTCATCGCCGTTGCCGTCGTCGCCGTTGACGTCGTCCTCGCCGCCTCCACCTCCGCCCCCTCCGCCCCATCCATCTCGAAAGGCACGGTCCATGGCGCTGTGGTGGGCGCCCATCGCCATACTGACGACGCCCATCAGCCCCCTCGCCCCCAGGGGCGTTCCCGCCGGCGCGAGCATCGCAATCCACGGGTTGTCGTCCAACACGTACTCAGCTCCAGG
Source organism: Chrysochromulina tobinii (assembly GCA_001275005.1). NCBI lineage: Eukaryota > Haptophyta > Prymnesiales > Chrysochromulinaceae > Chrysochromulina > Chrysochromulina tobinii. Next base: position 14,406 of record JWZX01000883.1, read on the forward strand.
CACTTCCCTCTGGACTAGCGCCGTCAGCTGCTCGATCACGCCCTCGTCCTCGATAGCATGCCAGCCACCGTCCTGGTCGCCACGCACCTCGAAGCTGCCCGCGCCACTCTGCCGCACCTCACGTTCTTCGCCAGTGACGAGATTAATCTGGCGGATGCTCATCCCGTCGCCGATGGAGCCTCCCGCGTCGTCCTGGGCGTCGGCCGGCGCCGCCGCCTCTTGCGCCTCCTGTTCCTCCTCCGTCTCCCCCCCCTCGCCTGCGGCCGC
>JWZX01000888.1:0-17513 GCA_001275005.1 Chrysochromulina tobinii
CGTCCACGGTTGACGACGACGACGACGACGAGGACGACGAGGAGGACTTTGATGATTTCCGGCGCTCCGTCAGAGGTCGAGGCAGCAGCATGGTAGGCACGGCACCCGCGCGTACGGCCTGGCGGCAGCAGGAGGCGCCGGACGACGACGAGGAGGAGGATAAGGAGGAGGACGAGGAGGGTGCTGAGGAGGCCGTCCGCCCCTCGCTGGCACCGGGACCGGCCCCGGCCCCAGTCCCCGTTCCTTCGGGTGGCGTACGCGAGGACGAGGAGGATGAGGAGACGGACGAGGACGGTGCTGAGGAGGAGAACGATACGGCCGCCGAGGCTGAACGAGCACAGGCTGCCGCCGAGGCGGATGTTGCCGCCGCCGAGGCTGCGGCCGCTGCTGCCTCCAACTCGGCTCGATTCGTCGCGCGGACGCCTGCCCCCCAACCAATCCGTGCCCGTGTCAACGTGAGGCTCCACAACTCCGTAGCTCCACCGCACGACGAGCGCGAGCGGCAGGTGCGGGCGAGCCGTGTGGCAATGCTCCTCGCCTCGCGCGGCGAACCGGTGCCCTCCTCGATGTTGCGAGCTGCGGCGGCGTCCTCTCAGCCGCAGCTCGCCGCGAGTGCGCTGCCAGTCGAGGCGAGCAACGCACCTGCCGCCATCACGGGCGATCTGCACGACGCTGTTGTGGCGAAGCAAGAGCCGTTGCTCAAGGCGTTGGCTAACGTTCACGACGACGCCCCGGGGGAGCTGTGGCTCGTTCGCATGCCCGTCGCACCGTCGGACTTGCCTCAGCTCGTGCAAGAGCTCGCGACACTCCTCGACGCGTTGCCCATCGCCGTCACGTCCCATGGACTCATCGGCCTCATGTTTGTGGCGACGCCGTCAGCGCCTCCTGTCATTCTCGCCCTTTCGCGCGGCTCGCCGAAGACGATGCTGGCGGCCGTTCCACAGCTCGCGGCGCGTTGCGAGGTGGTGGCGCTCGCCTCTGGAGACGCGGACGAGCTCGCGCCATTCTATCAACTTCCGTCTTCGCACTCCACGCTTGTGCCGACGCTCATGCCGAGCCCCGATGCGGATCTCGACCTTGCCCAGGAGCTGCAAGCTCCGAAGCTCGCGCGCACGGTCCTCATCATCAAGGAGCACGCGCTCGGCCGCGCCTCGACCATCCTGTGGATGCTCTCCGCGGCCGGGCTGCACGCCAAAGGCGCACGCCTTGTGCATCTGGAGGCTCAGGTGGGTTCCGCTGCGCAATTGGGCCTCGACACGCCCCTCTCGCCGGGTGCTGTGCTCGCCGTGCTGCTCGAGGGGTACGATGTGTGCGAGCGGCTCCTCGCCCTGTGTGGCGCTACCGACAGCAAGCTGGCACGGACCCTCGAACCCACCAGCATCCGAGCGCACTTTGGCATCGATCGCACGCAGAATGCCGTCTCCACGCCGCGCCACGACAAGGGCGCGCTGAGGTGCGTCGCCTACTTCTTCGGCGATCGTCTCGTCGATACCCCCTCCCGCGGCGAGCTCGTCGCGCTTGCGTTCCGCCTCGTCCGCGAGCCCATCCTGGTGGTCTGTGCGGGCGCCAGCGAGCAGAATAGGGCAGTGGCATCTGTCTTGATGAGTTGCATGCAACGCGCCGGATTTGCGCTCCACGGCGCTGCGCGTGCTTCCGAAAACGTCCTTGACGCCATCGGCATGGGTGGGCAGGCCACGCATGTGCCACGGTTCGCGTTCCTACTGAGTCGCGAGGGCGGAGCAGAGACCTTTGCCAACGCAGCCCTGCTGGAAGCGCAACGTGAGGGCGGTGATGGCATCCAGGCTAAAGTGCATAGATGCTCCGCGACTGTCGCGCGCGAGCTTCTGCTGGGGACTGTATCGACCAGCAGAGACGCTTACAAGTACGTGCTGTTCGCGTTGAAGAACGATATTCTCTGACAAGACCGGCATCAACCGCCGACGCGGGGCCATGCAATGAATCGTACTGTCTGCTCAGGTGCCACAGACAGCAGTCACGGACATCAGGTGCCACGGCTCGACTCTTGTATGAGCACGGGGGAGCCGCTCGGCAGGCCCGACTCGGCACCGAGACAGAGGTAATGTCATGGACCGAATTCGCTGTGTTGCACGCTGAGCTGCGACCGGGTTACGGCACTGGCTACTGCATCTCAAGCTTCAACAATCGTCTACGCTGTAATGGCGTCTGAGGATGGTGCAATGCGGACGGATCAACCAACGCGCGGCCAAAAAGCATGTAATTCTGCTTTTATCTCCGGTCTTGAATGTGGGCAGGAATTACACGGAATAGTAGAGCGGAATACACGGAGCTCGAGAAACGGTCGAGAAGCGCGGGACCCAAACGTATAATTGTCGTATTTTAAGTGCGAGCCGTTAGCGAATTTTACGTTACCCTACCGGGCGGTGAGGCCTTCGAGTGGCTGAGGCCGTGACACGTCTCGGAGCGCGCCGAGATGATAGCGGGGGCGCGTCGGCACCCCGAGTACACCCCGAGAGCACGCGCGTCGCGCCCGCAATTCGCATTTCCAGCTCCACGTGCCGGCACGCGACCCACGACGCCTTCTCACCACACGACGCGGCCGGAAGGTAGCGGAACGCACGGCCCACCGGCCCAGTAGCCGGTCCGAGCCCCAGCGCCCAGCCCCGCCCAGAGCCGAGAGCGTCGCCGACGAACGACATATACCGTCGTACCGGCCCCACAGCACATGCCCCTTAGAGATGATCGGCTAATGATCGGCGGCCTAAGTGCTTTACTAAGTGCTTGAGTCCTACCTATCTACTGCGTATCTGGTTCTATTGTCTGCCCTTTTTCAGCTGCCGCTTGCTGTTGCTGCTGCTGGCCTCCATGGCTGCGGCCGGAAAGAGCTCCTCGGGCGTGCTCACTGACAAGGCCCCGATCCAGAGAGCGACTCGAGAGAGAGCCACTCCCAGTGTCGACGCACTCGAGGCGAGGCACTGGCCCATCTTCCTCGGCATCGGCACCGGCGCCGTCGTCCCGTAGCAGAGGTATGAGCGCTCGGGATAAATAGGGCCGCCATAGGCGAAAGCACTCTGCGGTGCCGCGTCCGCAACGGGGCGCATGCGCAGCCACCGACGGGGAGCACGAGCGCAGCCACGGCAGGTAGGGGCCTCCAGAGAAGCGCACGATCAGTGCATTGGCTGCGTCGCGAGCAGGCGAGCGGACAACGTGCACCGCACGGAAGGGTTGGAGCTGGAACGGGATGCTGACACCATCTTGCCCGTACAGCCGCTGCCAGAAGCGGAGCTCATCATACGCGAAAGCTTCCCGCGCTAAGCCGCGTGCAAGCCACCAGGAAGGCAGCTTGAGGGCACGTTTGTCGAGTGCGAGCATCATTGGTGCCGTGAGGCCGGCCGCACCGTCCGGCAAGGCATACAGCCCCTCGGTACGGCGCTGGGTGCCCATGAGCTCGATGATCCGCGCTGGCACGTCCTCCATGCGCCATGCCCTCAGATCGACGACCATCGTGCCGCTGTCAAAGGAGCACGACGACCGTGCGTGCTTGGTTGCGAAAAGCGGGTGATGATAGTTGTATACGTTCTCGAAAAGAACGGAGCAGTCCTCGATCACGGCGCACACCTTGGTGCCCAAGGCTACGGCGTGGAGCTCTGCGACATCGACCAAGACGAGTGCGTCGGCCGATAGCAGGAGCGTGCGAGGCACGCCAGGGAGTGCATGGGACAACCACAGCGGCGCCATTCCGAAGGCATCCGCGCTCAAGCCGAGGGACTCGAGGCGGGCGGTGAGCTTGGCGAGGCGTTCTGCGGGCGGTGCCACGACCGACAAGCTGATCCCCAAGTTGTCGAAGACAGCCTGAAGCTTATGAGAGAGTGCAGAGCGCATCTCGGGCCGCGTGACCACATGGAAGCGCAGCTTGGCCCGAGTGGTGGCGCTCGCGTGCTCGACTGTCGAGTTGATCAGAGCAGCGAGGCCATACGGCGGCGCGTTGTCGCCATAGACGACTGTCACGTGCACGGCGTCGCCAGCTGCCACGGTGGCATCCGCCTCAAGGGGCGGTGTTCCGACACCGATTGTGTCCATCTCGTCGTGGACTGCAACGACTGCGGCCGCCGCCGCAACCGATGCGGCATGCTGCGCCTCCGCCATCGTCTGTGCATGCCAGTCAAGAGTGAGCACAGCGTGGCGCGCATAGCCCGCCCACAGGTCGGCACATGGCAATACCGCGCCAGCGGCTACACCCACGGCGTCGTTGGCTACAGCCGGCACGCAGAGTACGCCGGCTAGGCGAGCATTGCGGAGCCACGGCTTCCAGGGCCCACTGAAATGGATGGCACGGGCCGCGACCACGCCGCCAATCTCGCGGCTACTGCTGCTGTTACGGTGCCCGCTGCTCTCGCCATCGTCATCGACGCCAAGCACGACAAGGCGTTTGCCAGCTGCGGCCGTCGCTGCTGCAGAGGCCGAGTGAGGCGTGCGCATGCTGCGGAGAAGGAAGCGTCCGTGCTCCTCCTCTGCAGATTGCGCCACCCGCCGCTCACTGAGCTCACCGATCGCCCACACGGGAGGAAGGCGTGCATACACCGGCAGCAGCGCGAGCAGCAACGCGGCGTGTGCGTCGTCGTGCGCAAAGAGTGGCTCGGCGCGCAGGTTGAGCGCTTGCCAGTACTCGACGCGGGCCGACATGTCGAGAAAGGCCCACTGAGCGATGTCAATCACAAGAACGCCCGGGTCGAAGCCGCATGCGCCCGGCGGCAGCACGCCGCCCACGAGCGGATGCGAGGCGTTGATGCGCTGGATGAGCGACGGCCGGCGGCAGTCCTCGACGGCGGCCGCGGGCGCACCCTGCAGCGGCGTGTCGAGGATGTCGCCCACGTCGGCCAGCACAAGTACATCCGTGTGAAGCCAGAGCACGCGGCGCACGTGACTGGGCATGAGCGACGGTAGGTAGGCATGCGCGTAGCGGTATGGCGAGACGAGTACCGCCTCGCGCTCGTGCCGTCTGAGGTGCCGAACGATCTTGGCACGCACACCGCCGACCTCGAGCGTGTACAAGCGGAACGACGCGCTAGGGAAGAGCGCCTCGAGTACCAGCCGTAGCCGTTTCCGGGTTGCAGGCGGAACGATCACGTGGAATCGCAACGCCTCTCGCGACGTCGCGCTGGCGTGACGTATCGTCGAGTTGGCAAGCGCGATGAGACCATACGGCTCCGGCTCATCTGTGGCAACGCACACGTGCAGGAGTTGCTGCTGCAGGAGTTGCTGTGGTTCCTGCTTCGATGCGGACTGTTGCTTCGGTGGCGACAGCTCTCGGAAGGAGAGTGCACAGAGGACGAGGAGGTAGGAGGTTGTACCAAGCACGCATGCGCCGAGGAGGCCGCGGCGGTTGAGCCTGCGTACAGATGGCGGCGGCGGCGAGGGCGAGGGCGGCGGCGGCGAGATCGTGCCCGACAACGACCCACGCGCCATCGCCCTGCGTACATGTATCCCAAAACCTGCCCCATCGACGGCGCCAGTCCAGTCCAATATACGCAATTTACATGGCGGCGGCGGCGCAACACAGCCCAGGCCGACCCCCTCTGGCATGCGCGGCACTCAGCGCCGTGGACAAAGTCGAACCTTCTTTTACGCCGATGCTGCCAGCATGAGTTTTTTTCCTTTTTTGAGCTTCCCTGAGCTTCAAATTAGATGTTCGATGCATGCTCCTGGCCAAGTCAGTATACTTGATTGGTTCAAGTTCAAGTTCAAGTTCAGTACATGTACTTGAACTTGTTCAAGTTCAGTACATGTACTTGAACTTGAACGCTAATAGCTACTTCCAGAAATTGAGAAGTCTATCGGGGACCGCGATCAACCGCGAACCGGGCGCTCGCGTCGGCGCACGGCGGACGCACCCACCACCCAGTCGTTATCGTTATCCGAAACGCTAGATCAAACGCCGGTTCACGCATAAGATCTTTCCCACATTCCCAGACCGCGGCACGCACAGTCGCACGCATGGCAGAATTCTTGTATACTAGATCTCCGCGATACTCGCTCACGATCAACAGTGCGGCACAGTACGGTACACCGTACCAAACAGCGTGTACACGGACCCCCCGGAATCAAAGTGAATGGGCCCATCACACATCATTGATCCAAGTACGGTGGGGGGCCGTCGCGGCGCAGCGTGGCAGGTTCAGCGCGCAGCGTGCTGCGTCCAGGCAGGCAGTTAGCATGGTGCCATCTCTCTCTCTCTCTCTCTCTCTCTCTCTTCATCTCTCTCCGTCTCTCTCCATCTCTTTCCATCTCTCTCTCTCTCTATCCATCTCTCTCTCTCTCCCGTCCAAACGTGCCAGAGACGTGCTTGCTCGCCTTAGTTGCGGACGAAGGCGCACCGCCGCTTCCTCCCGTAGCCGCCAGGCATCGAGAGGGCTCAACCAGGTAGTCTCACTCGCGCACGTACCCGACACCGGCTCAGCTCAACTGGAGCTCGTCAAACAGGCGGCGCGCGCGCTGCTTGGCATCGTACATGCACAGGGTCTCGAGCAGGTCGCGGCACTGCCAGCGGCTCAGCTTAAACTTGAAGCGCTGGCGCTCCGTATACTCGAGGATGTGACGAAACTCGGCCTCTGGCACCGCGGCGAACTCCTCGACTATATTGAAGGTGCACTGCGCCGGGAAAGGCGAGCCGTCTGCGTCGGATGCGTCGATCTCGCCATCGGCCCCGTTCAACTTGGGCTGCGGCGCGGAGGTGCGCCACGCGGTGAGCGAGAGGTTCTCCTGCCCATCGCTCGTGGCGAGGTAGACGCCATGCAGCTGCCGGTCAGAGAAGTTGAAGAGGAAGATAAGCGTGTACCCGCCCACGATCGACTTGACCAGGGGCAGGTACTTGCGCGGCAGCCCAACCATCGAGAGAGCGAAGCACTCGTCGAAGGTTGACGAGGTGCAGCCAAAGATGATGCCGCTTGCGGCCTGCGGCGCGCCTGCCTCGTCCAACACCTCCGACAGCGCACCGCCGCCTGGCACGAGCCGCATCGAGCCAGGCACGCCGCCCATAACGACGCCGCCCATTGCGTCGTCAGCGCGCGCGCCCTCATCACCATCCTCGACGCCCGACCCCATGCGGCCCGTGACCACTGCGCTTGGCGGTCGCAGGATCATACCACTTGGCGCCGCCATGTCGGCAGACAGCATCGCGGGTGCAGGCGAGGCCGCTCCAAGGCCGCCCGCTCCAAGGCTATCGGCCTCGCGGGACGGCTTGAGGTGCGCACTGGCGCCGCAGCGGCCAGACGGCAGCGAGCTTGCCGACGGTTGATGCATCGTCTGAGGCTGCTTGTGTTGCTGATGCTTCTGCTGCGACGAGCTGTGCTGCTGTCGTCGGCAAGACTCGTCACGCCGACCCGAGTCTGCAGCGGATGGTGGCGCGGGCACTCCGGCGGTGACCGAGGGCAGCGTCGCATGCGGGTGCGTTTGCCCACCCGATGGGCTCGCTTCGCCGTCGGTAAGCTCATACCCGTTCGGGCCAACCTGGTACTGGTGTTGGTACATGAGCGACGCGTGCTGGTGCTGCAGCCGACTGAGATGGTCGTGCTGTTGCTGGAGCAGGAGCTGGTGGTGGTGCATCTGCATCTGATGGTGCATCTGCAGGTTGTGCATGTGCATCTGCTGCATGTGTATGTCCTCCTCCGCGGTGCCCTGCTGCTGCTGCTGCTGCTGCTGCTGCTGCTGCTGCTGCTGCTGCTGCTGCTGCTGCTGCTGCCCTTGCTGCGCTTGTTGCGCTTGTTGCGCTTGCGCTTGTTGCGCTTGTTGCGCTTGTTGCGCTTGCTGTTGTTGTTGCTGCTGCTGTTGTTGCTGTTGTTGCGCTTGCTGCTGCATCGCCGCCCCTTGCTGAGCAGCCATTAGCGGTGGGTAGAAGAATGACTGGCCGCCGTGCTGCTGCGGTTGCGGCAGCGATAGCTGCTGCTGCTCCTCGAACTCCGACAACGGCATGCCAGCACTCAGAGGCATACCGCCATCACTCAGGGGAGTACCGCCATCTATGCCGTCATCGCCCCCATCGCCACTCCGATTAAAGTACACGCCGCCCGGCCGCGGCGCGTAGTCGCGGCTCATGCCGTCTCTTGGGAAAAGCTTTTGCGCCCCGAACCTGTGACAGCTTGTGACAGCTTGCCTCCAGAAACCCGATCACGTCACGAAACTTGACAAAAATAAACATTACATGTAAGAAATCTGCACAGGCCTCCAACTTCACAAAACGGGGGACTTCCCTGACGCACGTGCTGTGAATCCCACCAACGACCTCCCCTCGCGCGTCGTCGGTCGCGGGCCCCCGTCACACGTGAACATCGACGAACCATTTCAGCCTCGCACGCTTGATCATGGACGCGAACGCCCTCGATCTCGCTTCGGACGTCTCTTCGGAAGATGATGGCATTCGCATCGTGCTCCACTATCCTGATGAGCTTGACGAGGGCGAAGAGGGCATGCTGTACGCGGAGGACAGCAGCGCTGCAATGGCTGACGGTGCCGCGGCCGGCGAGGGAATGGCCGGCACCCAGCCTCCCACTCTTGGCCCATCGGCGTCCGTCTGCTCTGCCAGCAGCGCGGGCACGACACCAGCCTCGAACGCCGCCAAGGCGAGCCGGCACAAGGTGTATGTCAACCCACGTCTGCAGGCGCTCGCCAGCGCAGGCGCTGGCACTGGCGGGTCACCAGGTGCAATTAGCATGACGCCACCGGCGCCGCACAAGCAGCCCGCCATCACCGCGGCACAGCGTGCCAAGCTCGGCCCGCTCGTGCACGTGCCTGGCGGGCTGCAGATGAGCCTCGAGGGGCCGATGCCGGAGAATATCGACATCGATCAGCTAGCCGAGAAGCCGTGGCACAAACCCGACGTCGACCCGACTGACTACTTCAACTATGGGTTCACAGAGGACACGTGGCGCCTCTATTGCAAGCGGCAGCAGGAGATCCGCGCGGAGGTGCGCACGCTCAGCCAGATGCAGGTGCCCACCTTTAACGGCGCGAGCACGGGCATGTTTATGGGCGCACCAGGCGGCATGATGGGCGGCGGCATGGGCGCTGGCATGATGGGCGGCGGCATGGCAAATGGCATGGGCGCGTGCGCCGGCTTTGGCAGCGCATGCGCAGGCGCCGCAGCGATTGGCCGTGGAGGCCCCACGCAAATGGGATTCGTCCCTGGCGGCCCGATGGGCGGTGGGGTAAGTTTGCCGATGCCGGGCATGGGCGGCCGCGCCCAACTGCCGGGCATGGGCTGCAACAGCGGCATGGGCAATCACGTTGGCATGGGTGGCAGCAGCATGGGTGGCAACGGCATGGGTGGCAACGGCATGGGTGGCAACGGCATGGGTGGCAACGGCATGGGTGGCAACGGAATGGGTGGCAACGGCATGGGTGGCAACAGCATGGGTGGCAACAGCATGGGCGGCAACGGCGTGCTGTGGCCAGGAGGAGGCATAATGCCAGGCGGCCAAATGGGCCCGAGAGGCCCCATGGGAGGTGGCATGATACCGGGAGGTGGCGCGTGGGGTGGCGGCCCCGGCGGCGGCTGGGGAGGGGTCGTTGGGCAGCCGATGGGCGGTGGCGGCATGCTTACCATGGGTGGCTCAGTCGGAGCGATGCAGCAGCAGCAGCAGCAGCAGCAGCAGCAGCAGCAGCAGCAGCAGCAGCAGCAGCAGCAGCAGCAGCAGCAGCATGTGGGCGGCGGTGGCTCGATGTCGGACGAGTTGCGACAAGGCATGGAGCGGCTCCGTCAGAGGCAGCTGGCCACTGCGGGCGGAGGCGGCATGGCGGACAGCGTGCAGGACGCGTGGTGAAATTGACAGATCCAGCCAGGGAGCGTGCCTGAGCTGGGGAGTCTGGGACCACTGCACAGCTTCTAGCTACAGCCTGCTCGGAGGGTCGGTGAGACTCTGAGAGCGACAGTGTCCCGCCTGCCAGACGAGAGAGACCACACGCCCCCCTGCACGGTTTCGGGATTTGTATGATCGTATCGCGCGTTGGAAGGTTACTTTCGTTTGCCGGGTAACGATTAACGAAGAAGATACGGATTACGGTATAATCCCCGATATAAATCCGATATAAGGTCGAGGTCGGACCGGGCCGGATCGAATCTGACGAGAAAGTCCAGGAAAAGCAGTGTCGTTTCCAAGAAAACACCCCCCCCCTCTTGACCTCATCGACCGACCTCCGAGGTCAACATCAAAGTTTAGGGTTAGGGTTAGGGTTAGGGTTAGGGTTTTAGCGTGAGAGTCGATGTGTCACACTGGAGTGTCTGACACTGAAGATGCGCGGAAAGTTTCGTCGAAGTTTCGTCACTGACCTCACTAAGTTTCGTCATCTCTTTATTAGGCAACCAGTGGGTTTCGTCAGTCAGTCTACCGGTACCAAACCTCCGTACGATATAATCATAGTTCATACAAATCTCTAAAGGTCTAATCTGATACATTCTGTCATCTCATTCCTATTTATTCCCTATCGTAAATCTGGGTCAACTGCTGTCGTGTGTCGATTCAAGATCAACCGCGAACGCGCTCAAATTAAGTCAAGTCAAATCCTATATAAACAACAGATACAACCTAGAACCGCGCAAGGGGAACCGCGAACCGGGAACTCCCGGCGAGGCGCGAGGGCCTATGCTTGGACGATCGTAGATCGGTGATCGCGTTGATATCCGCTCGGCGAATGTGTGCTCTGGTATCGAGGCTCCTTCTCTAGCAGTCGGCGCGGGTGAAGAGTCGACGTAGAGGATGAGACACAACAGAAGGAACACGATAGGACAACACGAGCGGGATGAAGGAGACCAAGAGGAGACACGCCACAGAGAGCTAGCCTAGCCTAGCCTTGACTAGGACTTGACTTGACTTGACTGCTTGGACTCATTACCTCACAAAGAACTTTTTACAAACTAAGTCAAAGACCGAGCGTGTTACATCCTTACATGTTCATGTAGTTTTAAACGAGTCATCCCTTATCTGGCGTGCCACCTCGCCACGCCACCCACCCTTCACAGAACGCTTGAGACTGCAAGGCGTCGTTTGTCCAACGTATTGATGTGTTGTGAATGTTGGTGCTTGGTCTTACTAATTTAGGTGTCGTGAGTGTGAATAAAATGCCGGTCAATCATTCCAACGTTCACGATGCCGAGGACCACGTTGCGGAGGACGATTGGGTGCTCGAGCAGGAGCCTAAAACTTTTGAATGGGATGCCGACGACGGCGACGATAGCGATGATCACGAGGAATCCGCCATGCCGAAAGCAGCTGGCCCAGTATCCACTGTGGAGCTAGACCCGGAGCCCAGGCAGGCGCCCGCGCCTGTGCTGGAGCGGGGACTGGAGCCCACGGACGCCGTGGATTCGTTCGAGCACACTGCGGCCCCTAAATCTCTCGAAGAGGTTTCGGAGCGTCCAGAGGAGCAGCGAGACGATGAAACCGTCCGTAGCTGGCACCTTGGGAAGGCACCCACTGCAGAGGCGCCGCCGCCGACAGTACTAGTAGCCGCAGAAGGTGCGATGGACTCAGCCTCCGAGATGAGCTCTGCCAGCTTTGCGTGCTCCGACGCACATACCGGCGGTGCGGTGGTATTTGACGAAGCGTTCAGCGAGTCCTCGCTGCCGATGATGGCAGCGGAGGTGGCAGAGGAGGCGGCTGCAGAGGACGACACGTTCAGCGAGGCCTCGTTTTACGCGGTGGCAGCGGGACCGACTGCGGAGCCTACGGCAGAGGCGCTCGAAGCGCACGAAGAAGAGGACGGGGCGCTGAGCGACGCCTCTTTCTACGTTCTTCCTGGTCAGGCGGACCCGTTCGAGGCCGAGCCCACGCCCGTACCGACAGGGGATAACCTTGTTAAGCGGGTGGTGCTGCCGCCGCGCCTTGCCCCATCCAAGCTTCCGAGCAGCGGGGCCCGTCCCAACGAGCTGGCCAATCTGTCGAAGCTACGCGCCAGCCTCCGAAACCTTGGCCCCATCGGCGAGGAGCTGTGCGCGCTTGCAGAGGAGCTGGCGGTGGTGTCGAAGCGAACGCTCAAGCACACGCCGCTCGCAGAGCGTCATGTTGTCAGTGAGTTCGAGTGGTGGCAAACCCTCCTCGAGGGCCTCGATGTCCAGGCTGATGCCGGTGCCGGCAAACCCCGTCGATCGCACGAACCCGGACGATGAGCATCGAACAGCGCGCGGCGCTCCGGTCGAGGCGTGACGGACGCCAATTCCTCCGCCGCTAGGCTGCGCATACACCATAACCAAATATTTCGCGCGCGTACGCGCGTGTCGCCCCCCCCGGAGACTCGATTCTCGACCCCGCAAAGACCCCGCATACAATTGCGACAAGTTGCGACGTGGCCCGACCGGCTCGCGTGCGCTTTTTCATCTGTAACTGGGTCTGGGACATCTGCGTCCGGGACTCAAACACGGTTAAAAGATAAAACCGGCCGAAATACAACTCAATTACGCGGCAACACACAAAGACACATTACGGTATCATATACAGACCCTGTGCGCGGCGCGCGCGCGGTGTTACCTGGTACGTTCGTGCCCCTATACCGCTAGGCACGTTCGGACGATCGGAGAGCGGCGGATCAGTAGTATCGTTTCTCGTCAGGCATAAGGCGTCGCGTGTGGCAACGCCAGACATCGACAAGCCGCAGCAATACGGCGCACGCGACCCCGCTGCACACGGCCCACGAGAGTCGAGCACAACGCCGCCTCAGGTGCTGGCTGCGTGGCAGTGCCGCCGCGTCCTCCGCATGTCGCCACGCCCTCCGCACGTCGCCACGCCCTTCGCACGTCGCCCGCCACGCCCAATAAATTGCACTCCACCCTTCCTCGACCGAATCGTTCTGCTCCCCCTCGATGCTCCCGTCGATGCGCATCCCCAGACCGCACGGTCACGCAACATGTCTCCGAACCTCGCGCAGCAGCTGAAACCGTCGCCTTCGCTGGAGCAGGACCGTATAGCAGCCGCATCTAAACGGACTCGGCGCCTGCCACGATCTCGGTGAGCTCGGTGGTGATTTTCGCCTGGCGCCGGCGGTTGTAGACGATCGTCAGCTTGCTGACGAGGTCGAGGGCGTTCGAGGTGGCCGAGTCCATCGCAGTCATGCGCGACGCCTGCTCCGAGGTCGCGTTCTCGAGCAGGCATCCGTAGAGCTGAATGGCCAGGTTGAACTGGTACATGTTGGCGAGGACGTCCTCCTTGTCGCCCTCAAACTCATACCTGGGCGGCGCGAGTGTAACGGCGATGGCGGCAGCGGTGAGCGAGCAGGGCGGGCTTGTGGGCAAGGGGGCCGAAAGCGCCCCCCTCTCTTGTGTCCAGCCGGCTCTGGGTGAGGCAGGCACGACCATGCGCCGCTTGGGAACGAGCCGCTGGCGAGCGGCGCCCATTGCGCGAGCAAGTGGCGCAAGAGGCGAGGGATGTAGGAGAGGAGATGGGGAGGAATGGGTTCGGAAACCCCCGGACTCACTCATCGAGCACGCCCGACGCGCCGAGGACTGCGGGGCCCTTGATCGTGAGAGGCGTCACGTCGAAGGCGATAACGCTCTTGTATTTGTTGTACAGCACCGTGTACTGGTCCACCGGCTTCGCGAGCATCTGCTCCGCGAGGAAGGACGCGAGCGAGAAAGTGATGGGCCCCCCATACGTCTCGTCGATGGATGTCTTGATGTACTTGCTGTGCGTCCGATTCAAGCCGTCGCGCGCCTTGCTACCCACGATCACCAGGTGCGGCGCCTCCTCCAGGGTCTTTGGGCCGATCGTCAGCTTCACCTCCTTGACCACTCGGGAGTTGATGCCACCGCAAAGCCCCTTGTCTGACGAAATCGCAAACAAAAGCGAGGTCGCGGGGACCTCGTCGTCATCCTTGCGCGAGAGCACCGGTGACATCACCGAACCGATTCCGTCGGCGAATGGCCGCGCTGCCATCATCATCCGCTCCGCACCCTTGAGCTTCGCCGCCGCCACCATTTTCATCGCCTTAGTAATCTTAGAGGTCGACTTGGTCGACTTGATGCGCATGGCGAGCACCTGCAACAATCGAGGAGGCACAAGGTCAGCTCGCCTGCACTCGGCCGCCTCGATCCCCGCCCCCGCTTCGCCCCTGCTTCGCCCCCGCTTCGCCCCCGGTGTCGCGCGCGGATGCGAGGTCGGACCTTGAGCGACATCGCGCTGAAGAGGTTCGGCTCCCTTGCACGCCACGGAGTGGGGGCATTCGTAACCACATCGCGCCGCCACGCCAAATTTCGACACGCGCAAACGCAACTCGGGACTTCCGAGATCCCTGGACTTCAGGTCCCTTCGTACCTATTACGTCTTTTCGAACACCAAAATCGTCACGGCCCAATTGGCGTCTTCGCGTGTCAACCGTCGAGTCTACCGGCGCGAAAGGCAACATGGCGGAGCGCGTTGAACGTTCGAAGGTCCTGGACGACGTTTACATAGAGGCCAAACCATCGGGACAAGGGTTCCTATCTAGACTGATGCGTCACAGACTCGCCTTTGGTTCCGTTCCTCAGAAAGTGGTCCCATATCCTGCCGAGCAGAAGATTCTCAACGCGGAGGGGGAGGCGGAGAAGTTGTTCAGCGTCCGATTCGTAGCATGGCGCAAACTCAACATGCGCGTGGCAGGTTTGGCCGTTTTCCTTCGGCTGATCCTCTCGCTGTGGATCCTCATAGTGCAATCCAACCAAAAGATCGCGGCAAACGGCCGGCGTGATTGCAAGGAGCAAATCATCTGGTACGGCTGTGAGTGCGGCCTCGGTGGCGATGATCCCAATGATCCCGGCGTCGATGAGTGCCTCCTTGAACGAGTCGACCCGTCGCGATGCGCCCAGGACGACGATGGCAACGTCATCTGGGACGGCCCAGCCGCACGTCTGCCCACTGGGCTGACGCAGCAGGAGCTGGACGTTATTGTCAACGACGGCGGATACTGTCAGAAGGAGTACGGCCTGAGAGCTTCTATCGCATTCCCATTGATTCCGGATCACATCCGGTCAGCCACCGAAATGTTCACCTGGATGGGCATCGGCAAGGCCATCGTCAAGTTCATCTGCCAGTGCCTCGCGCTATTTTGCCTCATCACCGCTGGCTGCAGATGGCACAAGTACGACGAGACGCGTCGCTTGCTGCAATACTCCTTCAGCCTTCTTATCGTGCCTCCCTTCCTCATGGGTATCTGCGTGCCCATGCGCGCGGGCGTCGACATGAAGCGGTTGCAGATCGCACTATGCCGGGACGTAGTAGAGAAGCTCACCGACGTGAGCGGCAACTGGGTGCTGGGTATGGATCTTGGCGACAGGGAGACGTTCTGTGAGCTTGAGCCCGAAGCGTGGGGCGAGGCGATCGCGGATGCCATCGTTAGCTCCGGGCTGAGCGCAGAGTACAATGAGACGCTTCTTGCGGTCACATGCCCAAAGGCGCAGGTCAGAAAGACGGGCTGCAAGACCGAGTGCGCGAGCTGCTTCGGCGATGTCCAACGAGAGGTGCCCAACAGTGTGGGTGTAAACCAGACGATCAGTGTACGCAACCCTTGCCTGGATTACCTCACCTTTGACCAGCTCTGCAGAGGCCGCGATGCGGTGGCCGAGGCGGAGTTTAGGGCGTACTCCTACGGTGATATCTCCGACACCGTAGTCACTGCCGCGGCTCAGTCCTTCACGGGAGGCTACAACGACGCAACCTCGCTCTGCAGTCTCATCGCGTCACAATTTTCGAATTGCTCGGCGCAGTGCGATCGTGTCTACCCCACCGGCCCCGGCTTCAACGGAAATGAGTCGTGTGCGCAGGCTTGCGATAGCGTTTTCAAGACTGAGTTGCTCGGCAACGCTCTCGCCGACGCCGACTTCGCCCCGAATCTGTGCGCCGGCGATGCCCTGTACAAGAACCTGGGCGCTGTGACCGGGATTGCGAGCACGCTGCTCGATGCCGTCGAAGTGGGCGTCGGTGTGGCGGTCGGCGCGCAAACGGTGGCACTGCTGTTGCCGACGTTCCTGTCGATCGTCAGGGGTCTGCTGAAGGGCGCCGAAGTCCTCAACGCGGCGCTCCCATACGTGCGCTTCCCCGCCTTTCAGATGGTGATCTCGAACTCGCTCATCGCGGCCCTGGTCGCCGCGATTATGTCGAGCTTCTTCCAGATGGGCGGTGACGGCTTGTCCGCATCCGCCTGCGTCGCTCTGGTGCTGAGCTTTGGGTATGCATGGCCGACTCAATTCTTCCTCTCGGCCCGGTCGTTTCTCGAAACCAAGAAAATGATGTTCTGGCGGAATCTCTACAAGATGATCATGCAGGTCCTGTGTGTTGCCCTCTTCCTTGCCTGGATCCTGCGGTCGGAGTTCGTCCAAAAGATGATCGAGGAGAGCGGGTTCATGTTGATTGATAAGATCGTCTCGAACCCGAAAATGCTCTACGATAACATCAAAGCTCCGCTGTGGGTGTTCGTGGGCGCTGTCCTCGACTTCGCTGGCGCAAGTGTGGTGGCGAAGCTGTTCTATTGCGACTTGCTCCTCGACATTGTCAACAAGACGGAGCTGCAGGACGTGACGCCGCAGCAGGATGTGATGCGCGGTGAGGTCGCTCGCCTGAAGGAGGTCGAAGTTCCGTTGGTCGAGTCCATGAAGCCCCCCGCAACGTCCAATAAAGTCTCACCGGCTCTGGAGATGCAGGACGTTCAATAGGGGATCTCACCACGTGCTAATCCACACGAAATGCCTGCTCAAAGTTCCAGCGTGTCGACAGGGGAGGGGTTTCGACAGCGGTGCCGACAGCTGCAGAACGTGACGCCGCAGCAGGATGTGATGCGCGGTGAGGCCGCTCGCGTGAAGGAGGTCGAACCTTCGAAGTTCCGATGTTCGAATCCTTTAAGCGATCCACAGTCCAACAAGACAATAAGGTCTACCAGGAGATGGACGGCCAGGGAGAAGTCTGGATTTCTGTAGGATTTCTGCGGAACTTTTCCACAACTCGCTACGAAATGCAGTACACGTTCCCGCCTCTGATACGCGATTACTTTGGCGTTCATGAGTGACTGCACAGAGCCCAGGGGATGCCTGGGTACACGCGGATCTCAAGTATGAGGTACAGACCTCACTCACCGAGTTTTCATTTTATTCCACTGGACGCAACATACATTCCGATTGTACTCGGAGCACGTTTTCGGTTCTCAAAAGACGCAAAGCGCTACTCGCATCTACTGCTACGGACGGGCCTTTCCCCGGACTCGTAATGTGCGCCGAGCGATGTCCGCGCTGAGAGGGCTGACCGCACTTAAGGCAGCGAGCCGCGAGCAGCTTGCAAGAGGCTTCAGCCTGCGCAAAGAAACCTCGGAATCCAAGAAAAGCAGCAAGAATAGAAAGTTGCCGGTTGCCCGTGAAAAGAGCCGAAAAAATTACTGACCAGTTTCGGACTCCAGACTCAAGATCAGGAACAAGAAACCGTGGCGAACGGTGCAGGTCAGGAGCGCGCCCCACACAAGGACTTCAGCCCCCCCCCCCCCCCCCCCCCCCCCCCCCCCCCCCCCCCCCCCCCCCCCCCCCCCCCCCCCCC
>JWZX01000890.1:0-15775 GCA_001275005.1 Chrysochromulina tobinii
GATACATGCACGATACATGCGCGATACATGGGATACGTATCCTGATAACAAACCCCCCCCAAACTCGATAACAAACCCCACGTCACCCACCTGCAGGGTACCTGCAGGGTGCCGCCGAATGAAGGAGCGCGAGCATGTTTGCTTCACGCGTTCATTTGCCTGCTAGCCACGCGACACCAGGAAGAACGCCACACAGGAGGCTCATGTGAATTCGGAATCGAAATGGTTCTTTTCACAGCCGTTGTTATATCAACTCGACACCCAAGACACCGGACCGGCGTGCATACGTGTGCGGCTACAACTGGCTCGGGGACCCCTGGACCCCCTTATCACAGCCATACTCGATACAGCCGCCGGGCCGGGCTCTTCACAGCCATAGGTGAGAAACGCCATGGAGACCTCCCTGCTGAAGGCGCTCGATGCGCTCGAGGACGAGGTTTGCTGCCCGATCTGCCGGGACACACTGCACGAGCCCCAGATGCTCTCCGGCTGCAAGCACCTTTTCTGCCGCGCGTGCTTTGACCGCGCACTCAAGGAGACCAAGAAGGAAACGTGCCCACTCTGTGGCCAAACGGCGACGCGGCGAAGCGCCCGAGACGACCCATTCGCCGCGAGCCTCGCCGCCAAGGTCGCGGAGACCTGTGCGCGGCTCCGGAATGGCGAGGTGCTCGCCCTCATCCGGCCAGCGCCTCACGCGGCACAGCCGCCACCGCCGCCTGCAGCTGTGCCACCGCTGTATGCCCGGTACGTGGAGCGCGCCGAAGCCGGCTGTGGCGTCGGTGCCATGCGCGCCCAACCAATGGGTCTGGCAGATATCCTGGCGCTCCACGATCAGATCGAGGCCAAGACTAAGACCATCGAGGAATTGAACCAGCACATCCTCGCCGCTACCGAACGCCTTGCAGGCAGCCACAGGGCCACCGACCGAGCCGTCGTCGACATCGTTGCGTGTGCCAGCGTCGCGCCCCCCTGCACGACGTCGGCCGCTGCACCGGTCGGCGCTGTGGCCCTCAATGCTGCTGCCACCGCCACCAGCGCGCCACCGCCGCCGCCTCTGCCGCCGACATCCGCACCGCCGCCGCCACTACCGTCCGCATCGCCGCCACTGCCGCCGGCGCCAGCACGGCGCGTCAGCAAGCGCATCCTCTCGGAGGCGGCGGCGGACCCTCCTGCGGAGGTGTTAGCGGCGGCGCCAGCAGCGGCGACCGAGGCGGCGGCGCCAGCAGCTGCGGCCCTGGCGGTCGCAGCAGGCGACGACGTGGAGGATGAGGAGGAGGACGCGGCGTGTGCGATCTGCGGCAATCCCGAGGCCAACGAGGGCGACGAAATCCTCTTTTGCGATGGCTGCAACCTGCCGGTCCACCAGGAGTGCTATCGCGTGCCAAGCGTGCCTGAGGGCGAGTGGCTCTGTGACCTGTGCTCGGCACAGCGCGCCGAGCCCGCGCTCGCCCCTCGGTGCCCCGTGTGCCCGAGCGCCGCCCGGGACTTGGTACGCACGTACAAGGGGCTGCACGGCGGCTGGGCGCACATGAGCTGCTGCTACTGGCACGAAGGCCCGGGATTCGTCGATGAGAAGCGATTGCGCTTACCAGACGGTTGGGAGCGGATCCGAAAGGGGCTGCGCGACGGGAGCCTCGCGTGCGTCTTCTGCCCGGCGGCCGACGCTCGGAACGGCGCCGTCAAGCAGTGTGCGTGGAAGAATTGCGTCGTCGCCTTCCACCCAACGTGCAACCTCGGCCGCGCCCTCTTCAACGACCCCGATCCTGGATCAGGCACGGAGGCGCGCATGTACTGCCTCCGCCACGCGCCCATGGCAGAGCGCGAAGCGCAGAAAAGGCTGCAAGCCGCCGAGGTCAGCCGGGGGCACGCGCCTAGCAAAAGCCGGGGAGGCCGAGGCAAGCGCAGGAAGAGCTTCTGAGAGACCCTTATCACACAAATATCATAGCTTATCATAGCCGCGTTAAAGAGACAATAGTTTCTCAAATTTTCCTCCGCCGTCGGACGATCCGCATCCGGGAGACATACGTGGCCGGGAGGGGGAGCGGTTCAGGTTGCGGTGCGTAACGAGTTCTAGGCGCATTTATTACCGTGCCTTCTCGTGGATTCAGGATTCGGACGATTGTGAAGGCGTGGACCTCCATGTGCAAAATGGAGATACTAAAAACGTCAGTGACTGTGCGGGCGCAAACTACGTAGGCCCTGGTGCACGGCCCCAATGCCCAAACCGTCCGGGGCCGACGGGCCGCGGGCCCCGGGGCCAGCCGGAGCCGGAGCTGCTTGCCGACCTGCTATATGCGGTTGATACGTATCTACTCTCCGTGTGGGAACCAAAGTGGGCACCTTTCGGTCGAATCGCGCCGCGTCGTGGTGGACACCTTTCGGTCGAATGCGCGTGCCGCTGCTCAGACCTCGACGCCTACCTTCTCGCGGTTCTTGAGTTTAACGAGCACCATGTTGCCTGTGTTGTGGCCGAGGCTGAACTCCGCCAGGTCGCATGTGTACTTGGTGCCGTTGGTGCCCTGGAAGCCTCTCTTGAGCTCGAGTTGGACGCCCTCGCCTGCAATCTGGGACGGGCAGAGGAAGTCCTGCGGCCCGCCGTTAGGGACCTTGAGCGTGTCACAAGGCCATGCCGACAGGTTCTCGACCAGCTGCTTGTCGCAGCCGAAGGTCGCGGCCGTGTGATCGAAGCCCGGCCCGATGACGACCTCAAAGTCCTTGCGGAGCCGGCAGAGGCCCTGTGCCATAGTCTCGCCTGCCACGCTCAGGCCCGCATTGCCACTCAGGTTGAGCTTGCGTAGCTTCGGGCAGCGCGACGGCACGCAGAGCGCTATTGCAAGCTGCTGCAGCGCGCCGTCATTGAGACCGCTGTCCGACAGGTCGAGCGCGGTGACGGTGTCGTTGACGGTGAGGGCCTCGCAAAGCTGCGCCATCCAGTCCGGCCGGCGAGTGAGCTGGCAGCCCTTGAACGACAGCTCCTTGAAGAGGACGTGGTTGCCCTGCAGCCGCCTGAGCGCCATCTCGAAGTCGACACGGGCATGCACGTCTGCCTCGGTCTCATGCGCGCCTTTGTAGCCCGACCCACCCATGAGCTTCAACTCCGGCTTCACCTCCGGCGCCGCCGCCGACGACGGAGCAGCTTCCGTCGGAGACTCGTTACCGGCCGGCGTGGCTTCAGGCTGAAATTTCCCGAGAATCTTCATCGCCTGCCCTGCCGTCACCGGCTTCACCAGCTGAGTCGGCGGAGGTGGAGGCGGGATCTCTTCGACGGTCGGCATCGCGCGGCCGTTGCAAAAGAACTTGGCGAGGTCTTTTGAAACGGCCACCAAGCACATGAACATTCAACCTTCCACCGATTTGTGCTTTGCTTTTTTACCTTCTCCTTAACCTCACGACGACTCGTTCACGCCAGTTTCACGCCTAAAGTCCGAAGGAGCGAAACGAGATGAAGCGTCTTCACGACTCGGCCGTGAGCGACGACGCGGCGCTCGCGGTGTCCACGCCCCCCAAGAGCGCCATAACCGCCTATGCGCCGCCGCCCGCGCGCTGGCTCAAGCCGGTGTCGCTCGTGCTCATGCTCGTGCAGAATGCCGCGTTCGTGCTGGTCATGCGCTACTCTCGGAAGCAACAAGCTGGTGCCACATCGGCACAGACGTACAGCATCGGCATGGTAGTTGCGCTCCAGGAGGCGTTCAAGATGATCATCTGCTTCGCCGTACTCGCTGCGCCGCCCGCCGGCTCGCTCTGGCTGGCGCTCGAGCCGCTCACACGCCCTCGCGAGCTGTTGAACATTGCCGTACCAGCCTTCTGCTTCACGCTGCAAAACAACATCCTCTATGTGGCCCTGTCCAACCTCGATGCGCTCACTTTCCAGATCACCTACCAGCTCAAGACGCTGCTCACCGCCCTCTTCTCGGTCGTGCTGCTCGGGAAGCAGATGAGCGGCTTACAATGGTTCTCGCAGCTGACCCTCATGGTCGGCATCATCCTCGCGCAGCTCGCCGATACGCCACCGGCCAGCGGCGGCGGCAGCGGCAAGATCCTCGACGTCCTCGACGTCCTCGCGCCGCCGCCCGCTGCACTGAGCGCAGCAGCAGCAGCGCCGCCCCCGCCCGCGCTCGCCACGACGCCCACGCCCACGCGCAGCCTCACCATCGGTCTAGCGGCGGTGCTCACGGCGGCGCTCTCGTCCGCTTTCGCGTCGGTCTACTTTGAGCGCCTGCTCAAGGAGAAGCCGGCGCCGGCGCCGTTGCCGCCACCGCTACCCGCGCACTTCGCAGAGGCGGGTGGCGATGGCGGCAAAGGCGCCGCCGGCGCCGATGGATGCAGAGGCGGCAGCGGAGGTAGCAACCTTCACAGCAGCGGCAGCGGAGGTTGCAACCTTCACAGCAGCGGCAGCGGAGGTAGCAACCTTCACAGCAGCGGCAGCGGAGGTAGCGACCTTCACAGCAGCGGCGGCGGCGGCAGTGGCAGCGGCAGCGGCAGCGATGGTGGCAGTGCTTGCGGAAGCGGCAGCGGCGGCGGCGGTAGCGGCGGTGGCGGTGGCAACGGAAGCGGAAGCGACGGCGGCGGCGGCGGCGGCGGCGGCGGTGGCGGCGGCGGTAGCGCCGTGGTGGGCGGTAGCGGCGTGGTGAAGGTGGCGCCCAAGCCGGCGCCCACGTCGCTGTGGGTTCGGAACGTCGAGTTGTGCGCATGGACGGTACCACTCAACCTCGCCCTCGCCCTCGAGAGCGGCCATCGCACGGAGGGCGGCATGAGCGGGCTGCTGCACCATCCGCTTCGCGGCTTCGAGCCGAGCACTTGGGCCGTCATCGTCGTCAATGGCTTCGGCGGGCTGCTTGTGGCGATCGTCATCAAATACGCGGACAATATCTGGAAGGGCTTCGCCACCGCGGGCGCCATCGTCGCCACCGGCGCTGTCGCCCCGCTCCTCGACCTCGGCCCATCGCCAAACGCGCTACTCATCGCCGGCACCACCTTCGTTATCATCTCGTTGTTCATGTACGCCCTGCCGCCGCGCGCTCCACGCCCGCAGCCTGGATCCAGGCTGCGGGAGGTTTAGCCGTACGGTTTAGGTATATTCAGGCCCTTGGGACTCGGTTCCCGGACTGATCAATAAAGTTTCGGATACATCAAACTTAGGTTCCTATTCCGCTGACCTTTCCCCTGTGGGCAGAGTCAACATGCGGTATCCGTACCATTGACTCGACGCCATTACGATGCAACGGCGGGCGGCGCACCTGCAGCGGCGGCTCGTCCTCGCGGGTGCAGCTGGTGCCATGACGTGGCTTGTCGGCCGGCACTTTGATCGGCAGCGTAGGCCACTTGGAGGCCACTGCGAGGCGAGCACTACGTCAGATGCTCTGGCGAGCTTGCGCACGCATGGCGTCTCGGTCGTCAGCATGGTCGTGGATGAGAGCCTCGTGAGCGCGGTCAAGGCGACGGAGGTGTACCGAGCGATGCCCACTGCGCAGCCTGAGCGGCCGAGAGATAAACCCTCCAAGGAGTGGCGTCGCTCTTCACTCGGGCGCTACCACAGGCGGGAGGAGGCCATGTGTGAGAGCGACGTGAGTGTGCTCGAACGCGTCGAGCAGCGCATCTGGCCCCTCGTCGAGGGCTTCTTTCGCGAGGAAGGCGTGCACGACATGCGCGCCATCTATCGGTCCGAGCTCCAGATCCTGAACGCCGTGCCGGGGTCCGTGAGCCAGACGTGGCACTCGGACAACCGTAGCCGCGGCCTGTCGATCATCGTGCCCTTGGTGCCGTTCAGCGCCGCCAACGGCGGCACCCAGGTCCTCGTGGGCTCCCATACGTATGACTGGGCCCTGATCGCGCGCGAGGGCGCCCGAGTGGTGCACGCGCCCGTCGGGGCGGTGGCGGCGTACGACTCGCGCACGTACCACCGTGGACTGGGCAATGAGACTGAGGAGGGGCGGCCCGCGCTCATCTTCTGCTACGACCGCATCAGCTCCCCGCCACCCGGGTGCGGCGTCCTCGGAACTCTCGCGAACGCCAACCTGGCCGGGCTGCTCAACG
Organism: Chrysochromulina tobinii; assembly: GCA_001275005.1. Lineage (NCBI taxonomy): Eukaryota > Haptophyta > Prymnesiales > Chrysochromulinaceae > Chrysochromulina > Chrysochromulina tobinii. Next base: position 6,034 of record JWZX01000890.1, read on the forward strand.
TCGTATCCGCAGGCTGGAACGCCGCTTGCGCTGCGGCGGGCTTCGACGAAGACAGGCGAGGCGTTTGAGTATTGAGGCCATGGCATGTGTGGCCAGTCGATGATTGCGGCCTGCAACAACTCGTAGGTTCCAGGCGTGCAACCTCGTGCGTGGACGGCGGACGCGAACGCGGTAAAATTGGGATGATGATGACTCGAAGCGAGCCGAGAGAGGCCGGGCATCCGATCGCAGCTTGACTGTACCTACTAGTACACGCCCATCACGTTCGGCATGCTGGCCCTAGGGTGCGTGCGTGTATAGGTATGGTCCGGTCACTAGACCTAGTTAATCCGGCTCTCGGGTCCGTGTGCGTGTCCGTCACAAAATTGTAAATTCTAAATTCCGATAACATTAGAGTATTGAGATGGTTAGAAATATTCGCGGAAAACGAATCAATTGTTCAAAATTGAGAACGTCAAGCGCATTGTCATTCCGGTAGCGCTCGCTTTCCTGGGGCGTTGAGGGGGTCCGTCGCTCATTCCGGCATTCCGGTAGCGCTCGCGTTTCTTGGGTGGGCTGTCCGCGAAAAACTGACCGAATATGAGTTATGACAGCGAGTTAGCGAGTTTATCTGGTACAGCGGGGAGCCTACAGGTATCCGGATGCAGCATACAGCATACAGCATACAGTACCGGCACTCAAGAGCCGTTGGCCTCTCTTGCAGCCGTCCGCCGTGCGGCGTCGTGACGTGGCAGTGCGCGCTTAGAGAGTGTGAACACGTGTGCCCTGGATTCCTGTGGGCACACATACATGCGCAATTCGACTAGCAGCAGCTTGGCCGCAGAGCCGCGCGTGCGCAGCGCTATGCAACGGCATTGGACCCAGCGCCCACGAGTGCTTCTCGCGCTTTCAGCAGTGCTCGTTGTCCTACTCGCCGCCCAGGAAGTCTTCTACGTCGGCCCGGCCCAGACAGATGAGATTAGTAGGCGTGAGGATGATGCCAGTTCAATGGCAGCGGAGCCATTGAGCTCAGACTACGTGATTCCGGCGGCGCCACAGCCACGACGCCGTCGTCGTAGGCGTAGGCACGACCAGAGCGCAACCTTCCCATCCCCTCCATCACCTCCTTCTCCAGATCCTCCGCTGCCGCCGCCATCGCCCTTGGAGGACAGCGCGGAGGCAGAGGAGCCGGCTCTCGCAGCTGACGCTCAGTCCATGACGACCAATCGCACTTGGTGCACTGCCATGGCGGCGGCACATGCAGTGGTGCCCGGCGAGAGCTGGGGCACGCTCCCTTCGGAATCGCAACAGCGGTGGAAGGCTGAGGAATGCGATTCGGTGGCGCGCTCGGCGGCGGACGGGGCGAGCAGCACCGGCGGCGGTGGCAGCAGGATCAGCGGCCGACGACGGCGGCGGCGGCACGCGCACACGCGCATGTCGTCCGACGGAGACAATCGCAGCCGCAGCAGCCGCAGCAGCAGCCGCAGCAGCAGCAGCAGCAGCAGCAGCAGCAGCAGCAGCAGCAGCAGCAGCAGCAGCAGCGTTGGCGGCGTTGGCGACGGCGGCGACGGCGGCGACGGCGGCGATGGCGCCGGCGCGGCGGCCGAGTGCGGTCGCATGCGGCGGCACCACGATGTGCGTCCGGGCGTCTCGTGGGGCACCCTGAGCACGCGCGGGCAGCACCGTTGGGCATCGCTCGATTGCGACCACCTAGACCCGGCGCAGCAGCAAGCTCGACTACAGGAGTCGCGCTATCTCGACGGGTATGGGCAGCTTCTGCTTGCGGCTCTTGCCGAGCGTCCGCCTGGCCGGCGCATCGCGCGCAACGATCACGGCGCGACCGGCGACGCGCCGAGCGCGGTGGGCGCCGGGCGCAAGACCGTGGTGAGCGTGTGCGTGTGCACCACCAGCCGGCACACGCAGGCGAGCTCGTTGGGCGACCTCGCGCTCTTCAAAGTGATGCTGCCCTCTCTACGTGACAGCCTGCCCGCGCAGGTGGACGCGGGCTCGGCACTCACACAGGGGCTGCACTCGTGGCTGAGTGCCACAGCCGCCTCCACGGCCGCGGCGGTCATGGGCGGCGACGAGGACGGCGCGCCGACGGCTGCGGATGGGCGTCGGTTACGCGGAGCGGGCGCTGGCGAGGCAAGCGCTGAGGCATTCGAGTATTGGCTCTATGTGCTCTATGACGCGGGCGATCAGTTTTATGACTCGGAATCGCGCGAGGCAGAGGTGAGCTCGTGGCTGACGACAGAGCTCGTGGCTCCGCTCGCGCAGAGAGGCGTGCGGCTGCGCTTTGCGCTGCTGCGCTTCCAGAACGTGCTTCACAAGCCGGGGCCTGCGTTCAACTTCATGATGGCGGCCGCGTGGGAGGATGGTGCCGACTACCTCTACCGTGTCAACGATGACACCCAATTTGTGGGCACGGAATGGGTGGGCGCGGCCGTAAGTACGCTCCGTGGCTACTCGCCCCCCAACGTGGGGGTGGTCGGCCCAACGTGTGACGAGGGCAACACGCGTATCCTGACGCACGATCTCGTGCACCGGACCCACCTCGAGATCTTCGAGCACTATTACCCGCCCATCTTCTCCGACTGGTGGATGGACGATTGGATCACGCAAGTCTATGGCACCGAGCGCACTCGCAAGGCCGCCTTCCGGGTGCGCCACCTCACCTCATTCCAGGGCACACGGTACACGATCGACCGCAGCCACGAGCAGAGGCTGCAGGCGGAGCTTGAGGCGGGTCGGCAGCGCATCGAGCGTTGGCTACTCCGGCGCACCGGCGGCGCGCCAGTCGCGCGTAACGTGGCGGTTGACGCCGATGCGTGATCTGTGAAATTCGTTGCAGATCCGATCCGTGCGCTCTCCTGCATGCGCCATGGCGGCGTCGTATACAATTGTATACATACTGCTAGGGCGCGGGGGGGGGCGCTGGCCCCATGGGTTTGGCCTCCTATTTGACCTTCAAAAGGTTTGTTTAGGTTTGGCGCACACGGTTCCGCCTGTTCCCGCTTCCCCCGCCGGCCGGTGGGCGCCATGGCGCATGCGCATGCAGGACGAGCGCCATGGCGCCCACCCGTGCTGGCGCCGGCCCCGCATGATCGATGATGTGTGTGTGTGCGAATGGGAAAACGTATTGACAACGTTCGGGATTCATAACAAAAGCGAACTTCACCAAATGGTGCTGATTCTGGGTAGAGACTGTGGGCCCCGGGCCGCCTGGAGGTGGAGGTGGAGCGGATGTCGAGAAGCTTATTGCTTAGTCTAAGCGAGGTCCAAACGAATGCGTCCGAAGCTCGGACAGCCACTTCTCTCCATAGTGCGGAATCGTGTGCCGCCCGCATCAGCCTCGGGACGCGCATCGAGCTTAGGGAGTTCAAGTCAAGTCAAGTCAAGTCGAGTCAAGTCAAGTCAAGTCAAGCCGAGCTTAGGGAGCTCATGCGAACGGCAGCGCTGAGCGGCGGCGCCTCTGTGTGATCGCCGCGGCCAACCCCACGATGAGCGCCACCGCCCCCATTGCAGCGCCCAACAGTCCCGCCGCGCCAGCACCGATAGAGGGCGCGTCCGGCCGCGCGGCGCCGTCGACCGACCGGTCGCCCTGAAACGGCACGTCATATTCCTGCCAATGGCCAGTCGCTGCGACCCAGCCTTGCTCATGACGCGCGATGCACGCCTTGCTGTCCAGTGACTTGTCGTCTAGCATAGGCACGTGATCTACGGGGACGCCCGCGAGAATGAAGACGCCAAAGGCGCGGTTGCACGTCTCGGACCCTTGGGGCGACTTGCCGCCGTTTTTCTGCATGCAGCGCGGTCGTTCGTCAAACGGGATTCTCGCCGACCACGTGGCGAGCGGGCACAGGCGATTCCACGCCCACATGTCGGGTCCCCATTTCGGGTCGAATAGTATGATGGCCGAGGCGCCGGCACGTAGCCGGCCGGCCTTCTGCTCGCGCAGCAGGTGCTGGAGTGCTGGCACATTGGTGAGCGGGGCCTGCTCCCACCACGTGATGATGTCAGCGTCCACCACGCCGCCTTGGCGATAGTCTGAGCACGTGACCTTAAAGCCGCGTCCCGGATGCGCCGCCGAAATTGTGGCCGACCTGCTCTCGAGCGACTTACAGTAACTGTTCGCCATCTCGATCGCTGTCGCCTTCTTGGCGTGCAACGTGAAGCACGACATGCCATCACCATTCCGGGTCCCAATCTCGACAATCTCCTTGCCCTTGATACGCTTCACGACGTATGTGTGGACCGCTTGTGGCGAACGGATCGGCGGCGCGTCCAGAGGGTTGGGGACGGCGATCTCGCATGTTTGCGGCTTCACCATTGTGAACAGTCAAGGTTCCTGACTTTCCTCTGTGAGTGTGAACGAATTATTACGAATCGGCACGACGTCCGGCTGAAGGGCCAGAGTGGGGAGTGGAGTGTGCCCTGTGCGGGCATGCATGCACCCGCCAGTGAGTTTTTATATCGTTACTACTGCCGGCTGCCGAGTAGCCGACTTGCGGGATTCTCTCCGGATTCGTTCTTGTGCGTTCACTCCTAAATGTCCTGAGCGAGCGTCCGTGCCGGCCACCAGCTACGTGTGAGTCCCTGAGTGTGCCGGGAGGGGTGTGCAGAAGGTGTGCAGTTAGTAGTGGTGCGTAACTTCTGCGTCAGCTCCACGCGCTGCGGGGATTTGAGATGGCGTCGCGCAGCAGCACGCCCATTGCTGCTGGCCGTCTCGCAATGGAGCAAGGTGCAAATCAAACTGGAGCTTGCACGGCCATTCTCGAGGAGCAACTCAGCCGAGTGGCATGCATCGCTGGCGTCAATTTTGGCTGCCGTGACGGCGTCGTGTGGGCCCAGCGGTGCCGTGGCCGATTCTCCTGCAAGGAAGTTGGCGTCTCTTTTCTGTGTGGCTGGCCAATAACAGGAGAAGAGAGACGGTGCCGTTGCGACGGCCAGGAGACCTGGTCTGCGACAGCTTGCCTTGCCAATGTCGGAGCTACGGTTCGTACAAGGTCTCCTCCCCCCCAAGGCGTGCTGCTGAAGAGTACACGTATCGCAAGTGGCTCAGACTGTTCAACAGCCGCGCGCATTGCCATCGGCTTCTTTGGCGCCATGCGCTCGATCACCCTTGTAGCACGCAGCATCCGCACCAATCTGCTAGCGCCCCTGCGCAAAGCAGGAGGCGTAGATGTGTTTGCATATGGTCTCACGGGCTCCGACATTTACGAGAGCTCTGGTCCACTGCGTCCACTGCTTCGGAACGCTCAAAATCGATCGGTGTTCTCGTTGCTGATTCGTGACAGCAATGATGCGGCCTGCCAGGGGCTTCAGTCTCCAGATGCTGCGTGTGGCCGTGCTACTCTTCAAAGGTACCTCCGCCCTTGCCGTGCCCAAGTCGAACTTCAAGCCGACATCGATCGCCGCTATCGCTTCGAGGAGAGAGCACGCTGTGACGTGAAAGCTCGAGCAGCTCAGAATTCAGGTTATAACACTCGGCAGCTCCTGAACATCTACCGCGAGCGCTACAGTCTTCGTGAGGTGTGCATGGAATGTGCATGGCACGAAGCTTCAAGCATCCAGAGCCCTCCGCGTATAGCGCCCCCCTGGGGCGTTACCCGGGGCGCTCTCGCCCTGTCCAAGCGCGCTCCCACCCTCTCCCCCCTGCTAGGGCTGGCTCTCGCACCTTGAGCAGGCGTGCCCCACAGCAGTATTGTGCTACATGCTCCGCTACACAGTATCGTGCAACCGTTCACAGCTCCGCTTGACGCCCGCTGTGTGTGTCCGCAGGTCGGCCGCCTCGTGCAGGCACACCAGCGTCAGATGCGCCGAGAGTACGCTTACGTCTGCTTGACTCGACTGGACGTAGCACCGATGACTCCGTTCCCGTGGACGAGGACCTTGGAGATGATGGCGGGCACGCAGCAGATCGCCTTTCCGAACAGCCAGTTTTGGGGTGGCGTCAACGATCGCTTCGCTCTTGGCCCTGGCCCGTTAATGCTGAATACTTTGGCTTCTCAGTTCGACATTCAACATGCCAACGACGACCCCTTCATCTTTCACGACAAAGCAATCACCTCAGAATATGCGCTCTGTGCACACCTGAGCAGAGCTCGCTTGAACATAAGCATCGTCCCCCTGCCGCTCTGCTTGCTGCGAGTTCGACCGAACCGGGAAGCTGTCATGTGCGACGTGGATCCGCACCCAGTCCTCTGCACCTCTTCATTTTCTGGCATAGGTGGCCTAGCTGCCGGCTTTGGGCACGGCGATGCTCGTCGTGGGGGAGTGCCTGATCGGCTTGCATGCCTCACTCCGCCGCGAGGCTCCTACTCGGATGTTATCTGGCACCCGGGTAGTCGTCAGAGTGGCTGCGATGCCGACTTGATGCATAAGGGGGTCGAGCAAGAGAAGTGGAAGCCCGTGTACGAGATGAACTCGTGCCTGCCAGGGGTTCAAGGCTGCCCGCGGCCGGCCAGATTTGCTTGATTTTGTACTTGCTGCTTTGGGGGCCACGTGTGGGGACCACGATCTCCGCGTCCGCGGTCCGGTCGCTGGCCCGGCCGTCGCGTGTTAGTGTACGCTGAGGTCGGGCTTTCAATTTACAATTAGGTCGGTGACGGTGTGTTGAGTCTAACGATATGTTCCACGTGTTTTAGCGCATAGCGGATTTGGGATTTCGTCGTTTCTCGAGGTCGGGTCGGTTCGGTGTATAGGCCATAGTTTTGGTGTTGGGTCATGTCGCGCGTCGTCGCATGTCGTTACATTACATCATTGCCTCATGTCGCACGTGTATCGAGCGATGTACGGAGGTGCGGCGGTCCGATGATTGGGATGGCGTGTTTGGGCGCCACGGTCGGGTCAGGAGGACGAGACATGCAACGAGATCACATGGTTCACATCTGCACTGGGTGAGAACCGACATGGACCGACCGATCTTTGTAACATCCGCAGAGGCCGGAGATAGCGAGAGGGCCTATCGATGCGAGTTCTGCCATCAAGCCCCGCTGCCGCGCTCAGCGCAGCTGATCGCGTGCCTCCGAATCGGCAAGCTTGGTCGTCGCGGCCTCGAGCGCCCCTCGGAGCTTCGCGAGCAGTGGCGCGCCCTCCTTGCCACTCGCCTCGGCGGTCTCCTCACGCCCCTCGTCCTCGGCGAGCGCGATCGCGTGCCGGTACTCATCGCACGCCTCGAGTAGCCGGCCACACGCCTCAAGCGCTGCCGCGCGCCCTGCGTATGCCTCCGCCCAATCGGGCCACAAGCGGACCGCCGTCTCGCTGTGCTCGAGGGCACTGTCGCAGTACCGCACGTTGTACGCGTCACGCTCCTTGGTCGATACGAGGCGGAGGCAGCACTCGCAGCACTGGGCGTGCAGCGTGCCGATCGCGCGGTCGCCACGCGGCGTCAGCTCCATGGCTGTGAACAGGTGCTCGAGTGCTGTCTCCCATTCACACTCAGCCATAGCCGCCTCGACACTCGCGACCGCCACCTGTCGCAGCCGCGGCGCACCGGGCACAGCATCGCTCTCCGTCGGCTGCATCGACTCGTACCACCAGCCCTCGAGTACGCGCGGCGGCAGCGCCTTGCTCGCCTCCTTCGCAAGCAGCTCCTTCTCGATGCGCTCGATTTGCTCTCGCGCGGTCTCCTCAGACACATTGTCGAGCCCAAGGGACTTGAGGAGCGCAGCCACATTTCCCAGCCCGCCGAGTGGTGCGCCCGACGCGCCCTTGGGCATGCCCGCGCCACCCGCGCCCGCGCTCTCGCCACCCGTTGCCGTCGGTGCCAGCCTTTTGTTCTCAAAGTTGAGCGCGTAGCTCGGCTCCGCTGCTGCTGCACACGGCAGCGCGCACGTCTTTCGGTGCGTGCCCCAGCTCATGCGCTGGCACTCGATGCCGCAGTACCATTCAAATTTGCAGCGACTGCACCGCTTCGTCGCCGGCTTGGCGCAGCGCGCGCACTGCGGCTTGGAGGAGGCAGCGCTTGCGACGACGGGCGGCTGCGGCTGTGGTGTCGGCACGGTGTCGTCCACGCCCTCGAGGTCATCATCATCTTCATCCGCCTCACTCTCGTCCTCCTCGCCCGCGGCCTCCTCGTCACTCTCCTCCTCCTCACTCTCCTCCCGGTCACTCTCCTCCTCCTCCTCGCCTTCTGCATCCTCGCCTTCTGCATCCTCATGCTCCTGCTCTTTGTATGGCTCTTCCTTGCCGGATTCGTCCAACGCTTCCTGGACAGCACCATGCTTCAAGTCCACAGTGTGCGTGATGGTGGCACTCGACGTCTTGGTCGCGAGTGCCTCGTCGGTGATGTCCTCGATGAGCACCATCGGGTCTGAGAGGAAGGAAAAGGTGCTGTCCCCGCGTGAAAATCTTTTGGCCGTGGACGGCAAATCAAGTCAAGTCAATTACATGAGCTCCTCTACCGGGGAGGCGCTCTGGGAGCGGGTGGAGGCAGGGTCGGGTTCGCTGGGGGCGGCCTCTTCTGAGTCGGCCGCGGGGAGCGGTCTGCTCCGGGCCTGCGGCTGTTGAGTCGGCCGCGGCTTCGGTCGTCGCGCTGACGTGCTGGGTGTGTGTTGTTGGAACTGGGTTTGGATGGTTGTGAGGTTCGTCTGTGTGGTCTGTGTGCCTTTGTGCGTCCGCGTGTCCCGTGTGTCCCGTGTGTGTCCCGGCTCCCCCCGGTGTCTTTTTACCCACAGGCACACGGACACACCGGTAACATGAGAAACGAGAAACGGGATGGGGAAGCCGGTGGTAGCACTCTAAACATTACCGGTACCCATCTCCATCGACTCCCGTGGTCCACCACGTGGGAAAGAGTGACTACTTGAGTAGTAGTGAGTAACCTTAGACGTCGCACGCGGAGTGCGCAGAGAGCTACAACAGGCGAGCAGCCCCCGACTCACGCTTAAGGAAGAAAAGCGCGCTCGCGGAAAGCGATCGCAATTCCCCTAAGTGAAAGGCGAACGCGCGCCCGATTAGGAAATCGGGGCGCGGTGCCACGCTCCGGGGGCCGCAAGCCAGGACAAGGGCCACACACAGGGGGCACACACTAGCACAAGACGGTAGGGACCGTCTGACAGGGCAGCCTCCGAATAGCCTCAGGCATTTCCTTCGGACGCCCCCCCCTCGACCATAGCGAGACCTACGAGCAGGGGCGAGAGCTTAGAAGGAGGAGATGCCTGATCGCGCTCGTTCATGAGGATCTTGCGAAAGGCGAAGAAGGCCGGTGCCGGAAGAGACTTGGTAAAGAAGTCGGCAACGTTTTCCTTGGTCGGAACGAATGGGACGTTGATCTCGAAGTTCTCAACCATATCGCGCACAAAGAAGTGACGACGCGACACGTGCTTCATCCGGTCGTGGAGCTCGGGGTTGTATGAGACGTGCCGAGCGGCCGTGTTGTCCGTGCGGAGGTCAGTCGGGCCGCGAACCGCGGTCTTATCGAGGCCGGCGACGAACTTGCGGGAATAGACGACGTCCTTGGTAGCCTCGGAGAGCGCGATGAGTTCGGCCTCGCAAGACGAAAGAGCGACGCACTTCTGCTTGCGCGAACCCCAGGAAAGTGCCGCATTGCCCCACATGACGACCCAGCCGGAGGTGGAGTTGCGGACTTCCCAAGAAGCGTCCGAGAATGCGTGCAGGTCAGTTTGTCCCGAATCGAAAGTGATGCCGACAGAGCGATGGCGCGCGAGGTACGCGATGATGCGATCGGCCTCCTCCATCAGCTCGGGCGTGGGCTTGGCGAGACACTTGCAGAGCTGGTGGACGGGGTAGGCGATGTCGC
>JWZX01000891.1:0-10460 GCA_001275005.1 Chrysochromulina tobinii
CCGGCGGCCCGGGGGGATTCCCTCCTCCGGGCGCCGTGCCGCCCGTCGCGCGGCACGATCTGATCTCGCCCCTCCTCGATCCAGATGGCATGAGCGGCGGTGGTGTGGGCGGTGGTATGGGCGGCAGAGGGCGTGGGCGCGGGCGAGGCGGCGGACGGGGTGGCTTCTCCCCAACCATGCCTAATGCGCAGCGGCGCGCGCCGATGGCCACGATGATCTCGTCGCCGCGCGTGCCCGCGCCGACGATGGAGCCGAACCCATCGCACCAGCCGTCGCACCCATCGCACTCGGCCGCGGCCATGTCGCGAAAGCGGGCGGACATGAACCAAGCGCTCGAGGCGGCGCGACTCGAGGCAAGCCGTCGCATGTGGCGCGCGAAATTGACCGCGCGCGCGCGAGAGCGCGAGCGGAGCACGAGCCGGCGCGCACGCTCGGGCTTCATCCGTCCACCGAGCGTCATGCCGGTTCAAGGGCGTATGCTCCACGATCCATACTCCCTGACGCTCGCGCCGTACGCACCGCCCGTAGCCGCGCCGCCGCCATTCACAGCGCCGCCGCCATTCACAGACCATGGTGTCGGCCCATGGGCGTACCGGTACTCGCATGATTGGCTGCATCGGGCGGTGCCGCAGGCCGCCCCCGTCTTGCTGCCGACGGGCGCCGTGACGGGCGCCGTCTTTGCGCCGCCGGGGCCGGGCACGGGCGCCGTGACGGGCGCCGCCTTTGCGCCAACGGGGCCGGGCATGGGCGCCGTGACGGGCGCCGCCTTTGCGCCGCCGGGGCCTGGCTTGGGCGGCAGCCTAAGCGGCGGCAGCTTCGGTACGGTCAGTCTGAGCTCGGAGGAGCGAGATCGAGTTCGCGCCGAGACGCTCGCTCTCGTGCGTCAACAGGTCGAGGCACGACTCAATGAGGTCAGCGCGTCCGAGGAGGCGCTCCTTGGCTGATTGCTGCTGATGACTCTCTGACAGCCTCTGATTGCTTTCCTCATCAGGTCAGCGCGTCCGAGGAGGCACTCCGCCGTCAACGGCAGGCTGCCGAGCTGGCGCGGCAAGAGGCGTGGCAGCGCCATCAGCAGGCGTGGCTCGCCACCGAGGCCCGTCTGCAAGAAGAGAGCGAGGCGAAGGCAAAGGAGCTCGCCCAAATACATGCGAGGACGCGAGCGGAGGAGGAGGCCTCGATTGCCGCCGCGAAGCTCGCGGTGCTTGAGGACGGCGCCGAAGCCGCACACGTCGCCGCCGAGCTTGCGATGTCTCCGCTGCGCCCGCGCCCGCCTTCGCCACAGGCCACCGCCGAGGTTATGGCGCACGCGCGCGTCGAGGCGGCCGCGGCGGAGAGTTCGCAAGCGCACCCCAATGCATGCGCGCGCGTCGAGGCGGCCGCGGCGGAGACGGCCGAGGCGCCGTTGCACGAGCGTACGGAGCGCCGTCCCGAGCACACGGCGCATGACGGGACAAGAGCGCCGACGGTGACTAGTGTGACCTTCGGCCCAGGCTCGTCGTCGGCGGCATGCACGTCCACTCCCGAAGATTACAGCCTGGCGGCCCTGTCCGCGCGCGAGGCGTTACCGGAGCGCTTTCGGGAGGAGGCGCCGCCACCAACCCCACAGCCTGCCTCGCCGCCGCCCGCGCTGCCGCCGCCCGCGCCGCAGCAGCCTGCCTCGCCGCAGCCCGCGCCGCCGCAGCCCGCGTTCGCAGCGGATGCGTCGATGGTGCAAGCCGTCGAGCGTGCTCTGGCTGCCGCCGCGGAGGCTGCCACGAGGGCGGAGCAAGCGGAGGCGCGCTCGCGCCGTCTCGAGCAGCAGATGCAACGCCTCGAGGAGCAGATGCAACTGCCGCCCCACACACACGAGCACGCTCGCGAGCACGCGCCGCCACCCACACACCAATTCACACATCAGCCGCCCATGGCAACCACCACAACGCCCCCCGTGTCGGACGCACCGCAGCCTGTGCTACAGCAGCCGCCGTCCTCACCTCCGATGGACGCCGCACTTGCTGCCGCCTTTACTGCCTTTGAAACCGAAGAGGGCTCCTTGCGGCCTTCTCCACGCGAGGCTCAGGAGCCGCCTTCTCTGGTGGCCTCCGAGCCGCCGCCGCAGCCAGCGCCGACGCAGCCAGCACCGACGCAGCCGGCGCCCGAGCCGCTGCGGCCGCCTGCCATCTCGTTGTCCTCACGATCACGAGCGGACCGCCCCCTAGAAGGGGCAGCCGAGCGGGCGGCGGCGCGCGCCGAAGCCGCCGAGCGGGCGGCGCAGGCAGTGGAGGCCGCCGCCGCTCAAGCGGAGACCGAGGCAGCAAGGGCTAAAGAGCAGTCTGACGCCGTGGCGGCGGTGGGCGCCAACGTCTTCGACTCGCCCGGCGTCGGTATGGCAGCAGTGGAGGCGGCGGAGGCGGCCAGGAAGACAGCTGCAGCGGAGCGGGTGGCTGCGGAGAGGGTCAAGTTTGCTGCGTACTCGGCACTGCTCTCTGCACGCTCTCTGCAGAAGGCGGCGGAGGAGCAGGCGGCGGCGGCGGAGAGAAAGGTGGCGGAGGAGAAGGCAGCAGCGGAGGTGAAGGCGGCGGAGGCGAAGGCGGCGGCGGCGGAGTTGAAAGCAGCGGCGGAGAGGGCAGCGGAAGAAAGGTTGGCGGCGGAGAGGGCCGCTGTAGCGGCGGAAGCGAAAGCGGCGGCGGAGCTGAAGGCGGCGGCCGAGAGTTTGGCAGCAGCAAAGGCGGCATCGGAGAAGGCGGCGGCACTCAGGGAAGAGGCGGCAACGGCTGTTGTGGCTCGGGCGAGGGCGGCGAGGGCCGACGGCGTCATGTTGCTCGACTTCAAGGGCGAGGGCGGTGGCGAGATCGATTCCATTGCCAAAGGCGCGCCAGTGTGGCAGATCGACCCGAACGCGTTCCGCGTGGGCGGCTGGGTGCAGGTGGTGACGGCCGAGGGCGAAGGCGGCTTTGTGCCTGAGGAATTCGTCGCATGGGCCGAGCGTGATGCGACGAAAGAGGCGCCGCCCGCCGCTCTGCTCAGCCCTCAAAGGTTGAAGCCCAAGTCCGCGTACCTCGAGGGGCTCGGCCGTGAAGAACGGGCGGCGGTGCTCATCGCCTCGGCTTCGCGCGGCATGCTCGGACGCAGCGAGTCGTTCTATCGGCGCATGGAGCTGCAGCAGGAGGAGGGGCTTGAGACAGAGGAGGAGGAGCCGCTGCCGCTGCCGCAGGCTCCCCCCGGGACTGCGTCTGACGGGTCGGCCATGCGCGTCCTCGTGGCGCTGGCCGAGTATACGGGCCAGCCCGACTCTGAGGAGGTCTCGCTCACGACTGGCATGCGTCTTCTGCAGCTCGAGCCGCCGGACGCCAACGGCTGGGTCGGAGTCGCGCCCATCACGGCGCCCGTGGGAGCAGTCAGCCCGCGACGCATGGCCGCGGGCTTCGCGCCTGCAACCTACCTGACGGTGCTCGAGCCCGACGGCGTGATGCTCCTCGACTTTGAGCTCGAGGGAGATAGCGAGCTCCTCCAGATCGCCAAAGGCACGCCTGTGTGGATTGGGCAGATCGACCCGAACGCGTTCCGCGTGGGCGGCTGGGTGCAGGTGGTGACGGCCGACGGAAGGTGCGGCTCGGTGCCTGAGGAATTCGTCGCATGGGCCGAGCGTGATGCGACGAAAGAGGCGCCGCCGGCCGCTCTGCTCAGCCCTCAAAGGTTGAAGCCCAAGTCCGCGTACCTCGAGAGGCTCGGCCGTGAAGAACGGGCGGCGGTGCTCATCGCCTCGGCCTCGCGCGGCATGCTCGCACGCAGCGAGTCGTTCTATCGGCGCATGGAGCTGCAGCAGGAGGAGGGACTCGAGACAGAGGAGCCCCACGACTCCGCCGACGTGCTCGAGAGTGGACATCCCACAGGCTACGAGCCCAGATCGGTGCTCGAGAAGCAGCGGGTACTCTTCGCCGAGCACCCTGTCCACAAGACGGGGGCCATGAGTGGGTTTGGCGCCTTTGAGCAGACCATGGTCGTTCAAGAGAGCAGTTCGCGCCCGCCCCGAGCCCTCGAGACTCTAGTGGCGGAGGCGCCGGCCGAGCGCGCTTCCCTCCATGCCTCTGTCCAGCCGCCGAGCAGGCGTGGCTCGCTCGTAACGTGCGGTGAGGACGAGCAATCGTGGGAAGACTATCTCGAACAAGCGGCAGAGGATGCGGAAGCATGGACGTAGGTCTCGAAGGACGTAGGAGAGAGCGACGAGGTCGATACTAGGTCTAGGATGAGAGGTCAGCACACACAGAACGACCACAGTGGACTTCAAGGGAGTAGGGAGCTAGGGACCGAACGGCGATGGATGCCACATCGATGGATGCACCGCGACCGCCCGCCCCGGCGCCCGGGCGAAGCGTGCCAAGCGAGGGTACCGTAGAGCCCTAGAGAGTAGCGAGTGCGTTCGAAACCATCCGGCGCATCATGGTTGCTTCGAAATCATGTGTTCCGGAAATCGACGTGCTCGCCCCCGAAACGATCGCGCTCGCTTGATGTTCCTTACCCCTGTAGCCTGTTGAGGGTCAGGGTCGGTACCGAACCGACGACACACACGCAGCAGCTCCACGGCACCGCGACCCAAATAGGCACCTCCAAAGGCGCCTCGCGCTTGCTCATACCCCACCTCTCCCTCCCAGCCTCCCTAAACCAACCCGTACCCGACCTGAAGGGGCCGCTCAACATGCTATTGAAGGTTCAAGTTCAAGCAAGCTAATAAGGATTGTGCATGCTTGCTTGCTTGTTCAAGTTCTGGTAAAGTTCTACAGTAGAAGAAACTTGTCATGTGAGACGTAACGGCGTTTTGGATGTGATGACGACGAGCACGCAAAGGCGTGCGCGATCTTGAGACCCGTGCGGAGGGGGCGACGCCCGTGTGGGGCGGGGCGACTTTCCACGGCACGGCGGCACTCATGGAAGTGCTTCCCGAGGCGCATGGGGACCGCTTCGTCGTGCCGCGCGCGATCACAATCGAGCAGCTGGAGGGATGCAAGCGCCGAGCGCGCGTGCTGCTCCCCAAAGGCGTCCGGTACAAAGATTTCTACCCCTCCATTGTTCTGTCGTACGCATCGGGTCGCCGTACCAAACGCAAAGACGCTGCAGACGACTGCGAAGGCTCCGGGCCCGGCGTGATGTACGCCATGGGGCTGATGGAGTTCCTCCACGAGCGCGGCCTGCAGTGCTTCTCCGGGCTGCAAGTGCCCCCCGGCGTAGACTGGCAGACCTTTATGCTGCGCCTGACTGGCGAGAATGGGAAGCGTGAGAAGCCGAAGGTGCTCATCATCATCCTCACCGCGGGACTGTATCAGTCCAAGCCGTGCTTGAAAGAGATCAGCACTGCCATCGAGAACAAGATCGCTCTCCTACCGGTGCGCTTTGAGGACAATTTGCCTGCCAAAGAGGAGCAGTGGACGAACCTCGACGACCCGGATTGGGAGATGATGAAATTTCACGTACAAGCCAAACTTAACAAGCTCAATAACATCCCCAACCCCGGCACGGTGCTCACGAGAGCCTCTGCTCTGGATGACGTCATGGCGGAGATCGAAAAATATCTGCCGACGTCAGATGCGCCGGTCGAGGCGCCGATCGAGGCGCGCCCTGCCTCGGCGGCCGCCGCTGCCGCCGAGGTGGATGCAGTGGTCGGGTGGTCCACTCCACAGCTAAAGGAGTTCCTCGTGCAGCACGGCGTGGTCATGGGCGGATTCGTAGAGAAGAGAGAGCTCATCGACGAGGTGCAACGACTGAAGCGGGAAGCGATCGAGGCGCGCCCTGCTAAGCACACGGCGCAGCCGCCGACCCCCATACCCTTGGGCGGCGCCACACCGTCGACGCGCTTCCCCGTCGGCTACAAGATTCACGTTGAAGACGTTGAACACGTGAGTCAGCTCCGTCAGCTGCCCCCCGGCCAGATCGGCAAGCTGCCCAAAAATCTATCGCTGCATGACAAGCTCATTCTCGAAGTGCCCTCCCATGTGGTGCGCGTCGACGGTGTGGCGCCGGCAGCCATCGCCGCGATGAGCTGCGACGAGGCTGCCACTTGGACAGGCCTGCAGATTCTGCATATGACGAGAGAACAGCTCATGGCCATCACGGAGCAGCAGGTAGACAGCCTACCTCGGAGCACGTTGACTTACGTCAAGAACAACTTCAAGTACACGGAAGGCAAGATACTCGGGAGCCAAATCGCAAAATCGAAAAGATTCGAAAAACAGGCAATACCTTATTTTTCTTCCCCTTGCAGGGGAGAAGACAAAGTCAAAGACTTCCTACCTACAATTGGCGAGTCGCCGGATGAATTCGTTGCACGTGCTGAAGTTGCTCTCAGGGTACCCCAGCAAGATTATATGACGCCAAAGTTTCACGATCAATTCACCTTCGAATACGGCGAGCTTGTGCTCGTGCGGCGCAGCAGCGGCGCGCTGAACTATGCCCAGGTAGTGAGCAACGCGAGCGGGCTGCACGTCCTCGAGTGGTCAGTGGAAGAAGTTGCCGATTGGGCAGCATCGTGCTCTGTCAAGGCCGCAGTCAAGGAGATCGGTGATGGCCACACGCTGATGCATGTCACTCAGAGGTGGCTCCGTGAAGGCGAGACCCACGTCATCAAGGACCTGCAGGAGCTCGGCGTCCCAGCTATTCACGGGAAGAATCTGTTGATAAAGGCTATGGCGCTGCGGTTGCCCACATGCCTGTTCAACCGTAGGCCATCGACCCAAGCTGTCATCTGCTCAAAGCGTAAGCAACCCATGGACATCGAGCGTGTGACCATTGAGCAGATGAAAGCCGCCGGCTTCAGTCCGTCATCGTGCAAGTGGGCGGGCTTCACGCTTGCGGATTTGGTGAGCGCACAGCATCTATCACCCGATGTATGTTCGGCGCGGGAGGCGAGGGATGCGGGTGCGACACCTGAGCAGATGAAGGCCTACGGATTCAGTCCGTGCGCGTGCAAAAAGGCGGGCTTCACGCTTGCAGAATTGGTGAGCGCACAGCATCTATCACCCGATGTATGTTCGGCACAGGAGGCGAGGGATGCGGGTGCGACAAAGGAGCAGATGAAGGCCGCCGGTCTCTTGCAGAAGGCGACGCGCGAGTTGTTCGAGGCTGCAAAGGCTGGTAAGAACGACGAGCTCAAGACGCTCATCGACGTGGGTGGCGACGTCTGTTGGAAGAATCCTTCCGAGGACGGGATGACTGCGCTGCACTGTGCCGCTTTAGAAGGGCATTTGGCCTGTGTCAAGACGCTGCTCCACGCCAAGGTGCGTCTAGTGGACATCTTGACCTCCACCAAAGGGGCGACGGCACTCCATTCCGCCGCAGCCGGAGGGCATGTGAACTGCATCGAGGCGCTGCTTCGCGCCAAGGTGCGATTGGACGCCACGACGTCCGACGGGGACACGGCGCTCCACATAGCCGCCCGCCTCAGCAAGTTGGACGCCGTGAAGCGGCTGCTCGCCGCTGGCGCCAGAACGGCGATTCGAAACAAGGCTGGCCAGGCAGCGCTCGACATCGCACGGTGGAGGGCCAAGATGGCGGAGAAGGCGGAGACTGCGGAGAAGGCGGAGGGCCACATCTTGGGCATCGCGCTGCACCTTGAGGCAGCGGAGAAGGCGGAGGACGTTTTGGGCGGCGGCAGTGCTGCCGCCAGCGGCAGCGCCGGCGGCTCGGCGACTGTGAATCCGAGATGCGCGCCCTGCTGCTGCTGCTGCTTGGAACGCGCGCTCGTAGGAACTGCCGCCAGGCTCGGCTGGGCCCTCGCTGGCCGGCCGAGCCACGACCCACGAGCGACCGCCGACGGCGCCCGCGGCCGGCGAGAGCTCCCGGTGGCGGTCGGCCGGAGAGCTCCCGGCGACTCAGGGCAAAAGAGATACCGCGAGTATAAAGGGTATCTCTTCGTGCCTTGCCTTTAAAAGCAGCTAAAAAACAGCGGGCAGTATTGAGTATATGCGCAACGTCGCGACTTAAAGATCGCACAACGGCGCCGCAAGACGGACGAGAACCGTACGCGGGACGGTCGGTGCTCGGTCGCGGGCTCCGCTTTCAAAGGACAAATAGCGGCTCGTAAGGGGCGGCGTAAGGCGGGGTTCGACCCGACCTTTCCTCGTCGGTCGGTACGGAGTCACGTCGGTTCATGAGTCGAGAGTCCGCGACCGCGTACCGTACCGGTCTGACCCGAATTATGTCCCTCTCCCTGTGCTGAGCTTGCCGCACATTTCACATACGTTTGATTATTCGACTCAAATATAGAATTAACAATGGGCGCATTTCATTGGACATGAGCGTCAGCCGTCACCGGAGACGCAGGGCGAGCGACGCAGGGCGGGCGGCCAGAGCCAACCAGGCCGCCACCCTCGTCGAAACGCTCACGAGCCCCGGTGCCGGCCTCGTCTGGACGCGCCACGGTGCGAGCCGCATCCGTCATCGCTCCGAGGCAGCTCCGTGGTGTGAATAGCTCCGTGCTGGCATTATGCGGACCTGGGTGAGGGTGGGTTCGATTCGGCGCGGGAGAGACGAGAGAGGAAGTCTAAGTTGCCGCCCAGACCAGGCACCACCTGGCTGGCCGCAGGGCGCGCAATCGGCGCTGGTCGCCCATGGCTGCCGCTCGCAAGCTTCTCGAAGAGCTGACGCGACTTCTCGTTCACGGCCGCCTCGACAGCAGCGCTCACCTCCGCCTGGGAGCTCGTGAGCTTGTCCGGCTTACCGGCCGCACCAGCCGCCAGCGGGGCGGCTGTGGGTGGGCGGCCGAGCGGCGGCCGGGCAGCTGACCATTTCTCCTTGTGCGGAGGTGAGGCACCAGTCGGCTCCGAAAAGGAGGCATCGGAAGCGGTGGAGCGAGCGGAGTCGTTTGACGAGACCCCGAGGGAGGAGGGGGGCGAGATGAGTGGCGCAGAGGAGGCCTCGCTCTCCTCCTCCTCCTCCTCCTCCTCCTCCTCCTCCTCCTCCTCCTCCTCCTCATCTTTGTCCTCGTCCTCGTCCTCGTCCTCGCCCTCGTCCTCGTCCTCGCCCTCGCCCTCGATCCCGCCCCCGTTGTCCTCGCCCCCGCCGGCCGCCAGATTCCGCAACGCGCCGGCGGCCTTCGCCTTGCCTTCAGCGTCGCCGTCGCGCACGAGCGCCGCGAGCGGCTCGATCGCACCCGCCGCTACGATGGCCGCCTTGATGGCAGCGTCGCCGGACGCCAGATTCGCCAACGCGCCCACGGCGTTCACCTTGCCTTGAGCGTCGCCGTCGCGCACGAGCACCGCGAGAGGCACGAGCGCGCCCGCCGCTTCGACGGCCTCCTTGATGTCAGCGTCGCCGGTCGCCAGATTCCGCAACGCGGCGGCGGCGTTCTCCTTGCCTTGAGCGTCGCCGTCGCGCACGAGCGCCGCGAGCGGCGCGATGGCGCCCCCCGCGGTGATGGCCGCCGTATTGGCAGCGTCGCCGAACGCCAGATTCGCCAAGGCGCAGGCTGCGTCCGCCTTGCCGTGAGCGTTGCCGTCGCGCACGAGCGCCACGAGCGGAACGATGGCGCCCGCCGCTACGATTGCCGCCATATTGGCAGCGTCGCCGTACGACAGATTCGCCAAGACGCAGGCTGCATCCGCCTTGCCTTGAGCGTCGCCGTCGCGCACGAGCGCCGCGAGCGGCTCGATGGCACCCGCCGCTGCGATTTCCCCCCCGATGTCTTCTTCGCCGGCCGACAGATTCGCCAAGGCGGTGGCTGCGTCCGCCTTGCCTCGAGCGTCGCCGTCGCGCACGAGCGCCGCGAGCGGCCCGATGGCGCCCGCCACTGCGATTGTCGCCTTGATGGCATCGTCGCCATTTGCCAGCTTCGCCAAGGCGAAGGCTGCGTTCGCCTTGCCTTGAGCGTCGCCATCGCGCACGAGCGCCGTGAGCGGCTCTATGGCGCCCGCTGCTGCGATGGCCGTCGTATTGGCAGTGTTGCCGACCGCCAGCTTCGCCAAGGCTCCGGCTGCGCACGCCTTGCCGTGAGCGTCGCCGTCGCGCACGAGTGCCGCGAGCGGCCCGATGGCGCCCGCCGCTGCGATTGTCGCCTTGATGGCATCGTCGCCGAACGCCAGATTCGCCAAGGCTCCGGCTGCGCAAGCCTTGCCTTGAGCGTCGCCGTCGCGCACGAGCGCCGCGAGCGGCCCGATGGCGCCCGCCGCTGCGATTGCCGCCGTATTGGCAGCGTTGCCATACGACAGGTTCGCCAAGGCGCCGGCTGCATAGGCTTTGACTCGAGCGTCGCCGTCGCGCACGAGCACCGCAAGCTGCTCGATGGCGCGCGCGTCCGCCGCGGCGATGTCCGTCGTATTCGCATCGTCGCCATGTTCCGCCATGTTTCGCAATTGAAGTGTCGTTGATGTTCCTCTGACTGCGGGGCGAATTTCGCATGAAACGCGTCACGCCGCGCTCCGCGCGCCGTACCAGGCGTTCACACAACACACACTCGGGTAGCTCACTGAGCTCTTCCTCACTACGAGGGGATG
>JWZX01000894.1:0-17930 GCA_001275005.1 Chrysochromulina tobinii
GCCAGCAGGCGCTGCTCTCAGCTGTGTCGGCGTTCCGCGGCGACGGTATGCGCAAGGCGTGGAACGGCTGGCTGGGCTTGCTGCACGAGGAGACGATGTCGAAGAAGGCGCTGCTGTACGTTGCGAACCGTGAGATGGCGCGTGGCTGGGTGAGCTGGCACATGCGATTGGCTGAGCGAGCGTCGATGCGCAAGAGCTTGGTCTACCTGCTCAACCGTGAGCTCTCTCAAGCGTTGGGCGCGTGGGCAGAGATGGCCGTAGAGCGCGCCGAGCTGATGCGCAAGTTTTGCAAGGGTGCGGCCTTCATCATCAATCGGGAGCTCTCTCGAAGCTGGTTGACGTGGTATCTGACGTCGGTGGAGCTCGCGCGCAAGGAGGCGGTGCTACGGCGTGGTCTGAGATACCTGCTCAGCTGTGGTCTGACCCGCGGCTTAAGCGCATGGTCCGAGATGGCGGCTGAGCGCTCTTCAATCCTCCAGACGCTGCGCAAGGTTGTGAACAGGCTCGCCAACAATAAGCTGGAGCTCTGCTTTGTTCGCTGGCTCACCAGGCTAACGGTGCAGACGCTCGCGACGATGCTCATGAGTTTGGGGCACATGCTCAACCGCGACGTATCGCGCGCCTTTAGCGCGTGGTCCGAGATGGCGATGGTGGCTCGTGACGAACAAGTGACGCTCGGTACGTCCAGTACCCCCGTTCAACGCAAGAAGCTCGATGCGTCGCAATCCAAGGGCGTCTCTCGCCTCTCTCGGTCAAGGTCGTACGTCAAGCGCAAGTACAAAGTTATTGGCCAAGTACTCTCGTTCTCGAAGTTCAACCTTGCCAGGGCATTGGGGTCTGCGCTCGAGGTCGTCGACGATGAGGTGCTCGACAGTGGCGCCAAAGCCACAAAGTCTCCGAAAGGCACGCGTGTGTTGACGTCCTTTGCGTTGCGCATCAAGGTCCCCATCACCGTCGAGCTGGAGCGCTTCTCGCTCACCGACGTGCAGCTTCTCGGAGGGCTGAGACACCACCAAACAGAAGCGGGGACGCCCAAGCCAATCGCACGCAGAACGTCGAGCGACACCAGCCCCTTGAGCGACACGTCCCCCGCGTCCCCCACACAATCACTGCCCGTCATCCACGTGGCCGCGCGGTACGAGGCTGTGTACGAAAGCACCGACTGCGGAAACAAGGTCTTCGTCGCCTCCATCGCTCTCAAGCCGCCACTCTATCCTGGCGCCGAGCTCACGGCGCTTGTGCCACCCACTGGGCGACGCATTGCCTTCATCGTGCCTGCCAGCGTGCCGGCGGTGGCTGCTGCGCCGGCGGCGGGTGCACGCGCTCCGCCGGCGGCGGAGCCGAAGCATGCGGATAGCGTCGGGGAAGCAAGGGGATATGTTGGTGAGGACTCAAGACGGTGTTCTGTCAGAGTGGAGATGCGCGCTGAAGAAGCGAAGCCGAAGGGCGTCTCCAACAGCAACGAGCCAGCAGCGGTCCAATATCTGCGGTCCAATATCAGCGAGCTGAGCGGCTTCTTGCATCAGGAGGGCGGCGCGGGCGGCAACGTGCACGATGAGAGGAGTTTCGCGGCGACGGCGGTTTCGGCGGCGGCGGTGGTTGCAGTGGCACCGGCAGCGCTTCAGTCGGCTGCATGGAGTGCGCCGCCTGCTGCCTTGGGTGGCGTGACGGTGGCAGCGAGGGCGTTCTCGAGGGCGACGGCGGCGGCGGCGAGGGTGGAGGCGGCGAGGGCGGAGGTGGCGAAGGCGGAGGCGGCGAAGGCGGAGGCGGCGATGGCGGAGGTGGCGAGGGTGGACGCGATGGGGGTGGCGGCGATTGCGGTGGTGGCGAAGGTGGCGGCGAGTGTGGTGTCGAGGGCGGAGGTGGCGAGGGCGGCGGTGGCACCTGCGCAACTTGACGCAGCGGTAGCGAGCGCGGCTGCTACCACACCAACCATAGCAGCGCCAGCTTGCGCCGCTATTCGACGTGCGCGTATGCATCGCGACAACAGCCCCACTGCCATGGGACGCTGCAGCTCAGCATCTCCGACCCCACGAGCAGTAGCCATGGACTACATCACCAAATTAGAGCAGGAGTGCAGCGGCGAGGATCAAGCAGACAACCTTTGGATTTGAAAAAGATCCGGAGGTGAATTGCTCGCGCTGATCGGCATGACCGAAATCAGTGTGGGTCTCCGATTTTGCAGGCCGAGAGTCCTTGACCTGGTTGTCGTGCCAGGTATTTAGCGTTATGGCCGGTTGACCGTCATGACTCTTGAGACGCTGTGCGCCTGCCGCGCATTCCGAGGACACCAGCCAATACTTCATCAAGCTAGACCGTGACTCCCAGTTCGAGGTGAAAATGACGTAACGGGAAAAGCTGCTAATTATAGATACATGCACAGAAAAACAACGGATGCTCAAACGCTGGACGGGCACTCTGCATGATAATGCAAATCTTTCTGCCCTGTGCATTGCTCCTCAGTTCCTTACAGCTTGTCGCGCCGAATACGCCCGTAACGCCTCCGCCGCCCGTCCCACCCCCGCCCTCGCCGCCGCCTCCGGTGCCTTCGCCGCCATCGCCGCCGCCGCCAGAGCCCCCGCAATCGCCGCCAGCTCCGGTGCCACCATCTCCATCTCCAAGGCCTCCCTCGCACAAGTCCCCGCCACCCACGCCGCGCCTACCGCCCTCGCCGTCACGACCGCCCCCCCCCCAGCCACCCAACCTGCTCGATTTGGGGCTGGACGCCAAGCGCGTCGGCATGTTCGTGGTCAAAGGCGTGGTCAGAGGCGCGTACGAGTTTGTGAATCCGGAGCACGTCGCAACGGACTTAATCTAGCACGTAGCAGCGCACGATAAATACCGGGCTCGCAGTCTGCTTGATACCAAGTGTATTGCATGTCCTTACCAGTAGGTTTGGGGAAGGTCACCGAGTGTCGTGTACGGTGTACTGCCACGCTGCGCGAGATTTTGACCTTGGGGGAGGGTTTCAACACTCCGAGGTAGTTACCGCTATGGCGTGTTTAAACATAAGTTGTATCCCGGCGACCCCCCGAGTTTTATCCCCGTTTCATCGATGGCACGTGCCCCCCTGGTTTCGTCATCTTCACTGGTTTCGTCATCTTCACAGAGCCCCCTGGTTTCGTCATCTTCACAGAGCCCCCCTGGTTTCGTCATCTTCATAGAGCCCCCTGGTTTCGTCATGACGTCATCTTCACAGAGCCCCCCTGGTTTCGTCATCTTCACTGGATTCGTCATCGAGCTCATCCTCGATCTTGACACAGTACGACCTCTCCACTCCGCTGATGGGGTTGTGAAGGGGGCTGCCAGTGTCGTCACTCCACACCCCATCGAAAAACAGATCGTCCGCTACATCTCGAACCGCGGCATCGGCCTGCTGCGCCTGCTGCGCCTGCTGAATTCTCCACGGGTGGCCTGTGCCGGCTGTGACGAGCATGGCTGGCATGAGCGACGCAGGCGGTACAGGTAACTCCGCCTGCATGGGCTTGGGCGGAGACGCCGGCATGAGGGGCGCGCCCACCATGGCGCCCAAACTAGAAGAAGACGCGCCCATTGATGGCGTGGAGCTCTCCTTTTCGCTCGCATCGTCGAGCTCCCAGAGAGATGGCGGGCGCCCAGGGGTGATCGGTTCGAAGCACTCGTAGTCGATCATGAGCTCCGCGTTCAGGGCGATTTCGAGCTGCGCGGGTGTGGGCATGAGACTCGTCACCCCGGCGCCCATGCCAGAGTGGGACGCGCCCGCGCTAGAGGACAGCTCGGACGCGCCCGCGCACTCCGTGGCCTCCAGGCATTGGCGTTTGCCCTGAGATCTCGGGTCGGAGCTTCGTGCGTGCGCCCTCGCAACATCAGGGTTGAATCCATCGATGAGGCTCTCAAAGCCACACACAAAATCAAAATCATCGGACACGAATTCTTTCGCACGCCACGCCTTGAAATCCGGCAACTCTATCTTGTCCCACTTCTTGGTTAAGATCGTCCGCGCATACTTCGTCAACTTAGTGAGCTTGCTTCCTACCGGGTCGGGCTTCTCCTGCTCCGAGAAGCCGCACTGCACTGCGGTGTGACGCCACAGCGCCTGGACTGTTGAGTTGCTACCGTGAGCCCTCGGCCTGCCGCCACCAATGATGTGAGGGTTCTCTTTCGCGTACACCAGTGCGACTGCCACTTCGAAACGAACCTCGTCTCGAACCTCGTCTCGAGCCTCGTCTCGAACCTTGCGCTTGATCTCGGAAGTCAAGTCGCCACCCTCGCAAAGACCCCAAACAGGCGCCGTCTTTGCGAAGGTGAAGGTGAAGCCAGCCCCCCCACCGGCCTGAAATCTGTGGCGGCGCACGAGCTGGAGGGCCTTGTCGGCATCGGGGGCGAGGAAGAGCATGTCCGTGTCCGCGTCCGTGGGATGGGGGGTGAGGACGATGCCCTCCTCGTCGTTGACGATTCGAGCGACAACGTCGGGGGCAACACGACCCTTGCCCCCGACGAGGCACGCGATACATGCGCCCGCGCGTGAGACGCCCATGACGACGCCCTGCACGCGGATACCATCGCTGAGAAGGTAATTTAATATGTCCTCCGAGGCGGTAACGGAGAAGACCGCCGCTGGGCGGTCTGGGAGCGTAACAACAAGCTTGAAGTCGAGCCCCAGCGACGCGAGTGCCGACGCCACGATGTCCAACTCACCAAGAGGGCTCGCGCACAACGCCGACACGACGACCAGCGTCTTTGTGGTAGCCTCGGGAGCGGGCGCGGATATGTCGGGTTGGCCTGCGTCCCATTCAAAAGTAAGCGGATAAGTCCAGTTTGAAAATTGCATTTGGATAGGTTCTTCGGGTAACGCTGGTGGTGCCTTTGGTGCTTGCTCGCTTCTGTGAGAGTGGGAAGGCGAACGTCTGGTGATTGGGGGAAAGAGAGACGCGATACGGATGGCAAGGCGTCGCACCCGCCGTGCACGCGCGTGGGATTGGTGCTCGTGTGCGAGTGGAAGTTGGAGGTGCGGTGCCTTGGGCAGCTGGGCTGGAGTGGTTCGCGCGCGCTTGCGACCCACTTCCGCGCTGGCGGGATTCCGGTTAGAAGTTGCCAAGGCAGGGGTGCAGGGGAGGCGTGTGCGGGTGCGCGGGTCAATTCGCTCGGAATAGCTGGTGTTGGGCTCGGGGGCGAGTTGGGTTCTGGCGAGGGCATTGCGCACATGAGTTTCGGGCGTGAGGCTTCTCAAGTTTATAGGCGTGCTACTACAGGTTGGAAGTCAAACTCCAAAAATGAAATCATCTTCGAACACTGTTTTGACGCTTATGACCGGACAATGCGGCCGCGCAGCCCGCACGCACGCAGCTGAACGCCGCACTAACCCAGATGATCACCGCTCTGAGCTCCTGAGCTCTGTCGGCGTCGGAGGGGGCGCGTCTAGACGCTTCTCTGAGTTGGTCAAACCGGCGACATCCTGGTCGGCCGGCTGCTGATCATCCGTATTGCCTCACCAATTGCTAGCTGACCACTTGGGCGAGGCGGCAGGCGAGGGGACGGCAGGCGAGGGGACGGCAGGCGAGACGACGGCGGGTGCGGCGAACGAGGACGAGGAGCGTGCAGACACATACGAGCCCGTTGAGCGTGATGAGGCAGCTGAGGAGGGGCGTGAGTCCGAGTCGCCGAGATTCGCGGCGCGCTGGCGCCGACGCACGCCCGCCGCGTGCCGCCGCGTGCGCACCTGTGGACGAGGCGCCGTGGTGAGCACACGCATGCAAGGCTGGTCATCCGGTCGGCTCGCCGCGTGCCGGCGCGTGCGCACCTCACTTGGGATGTCGATCAGCGCCCTTAGGGATAGGGATAGGGATAGGGTTCGGGTCAGGGTTAGGGTCAGGCGCACCTCGCTTGGGATGTCGAGCAGCGCGCGCGCGATGCGCATCCGCGCACGCTGCTCCAGCCAGCCTTCGCGACGGTGCTCGAGGTTGCGCTCCTTCACAGCCTCGACGGCGAGCTCGGAGAGGCCGTCGATGTGGAGCGAGCGCGTAATGTTCTGCAAGCAGCCCGAGGCGTAGCGCACGATCATCGCGTCCTCGTGGCACAACAGCCCCTGAAGTCGGATGTGGATGTCATGCGCCACCGCGAGCTCCGACCAGTCTGGCTCGAAGCACAGGTTCTGCAGCGCGCCGCACGCAAAGAGCAGCACGGCGGGGTCCTCGGTGTGCACGCACGACAGCAGCGCACGCGCGCCACCGCTCTGCAGCAGCAGCGCCTTGGTCGCACGCGAGTTGGAGTCGACCGAGTCGGAGCACAGGTTGCCGAGGATCATGAGCGCCATTTGCTGCACCTCGGCAGACGGGTCCGCGAGCAGCCAGCTCAGCAGCGCGATGCCACCGTTGGCGCGCACCGCGAGACCCAGCTCGGCGCCATCCACGCCAAAGGCTCCGTCCACCAGCTCGGCCAGCGAGGCCAGCGCGTCGTCGCGCTCCGTCTCATCGGTCGAGCGCAGCAGCGCAATGAGCGAGGGCACCGACGGCCTTTCCGGCATGCGCTCGACGTCGTCGAGCAGGTTGGGCATGCCACGGATGGAGCCAAGCGTAGCGATCGAGCCGCTACCATCGCTCATGTTTGACCGACGAGAGCACAGCCAGTGATCTGCTCAAAGTTCGTCGGACTGTGAATTTTATTAAGGGCGTGAATAGGCAAAGGTTCTATCTCGACTGGCCCGAAGCCGAGGGGACGCCGAGAAGGCCAATTTCCTCGGCGACTGGACGACGTCCAAGGCTAACGTGGGGCCAACGGCCTCAAGTCGGGAGCCTGGTAGGATTGGTAGGAACCTACCCGCAAGAAATGGTACGCAGTCGTCCAGAACGGAGAAGCGACGCGAGCGAGCCCAGAGACCCCCCAACCCGCCAACAGGTCTCCAGCTAAGCCAAGGGCTGAGCGACCAGTCTCCGCACCCGCTTAGCCACCCGCACACGATGAGTTACGACTACATGTATGGAGTTTTCCATTCAGACTCAAAAACGCCTAAACGCGATGGGATGTAGCATGTACCAGGCCCGGCGAGAGTTCCAGTTCGAGTAACTCAATTTTGGACAGTCGAGACAAGCGTACAACTGTACCGTAGCTTGGGAATTTGGGTGCATGGCATGCTCATGCACCAGTCAGCACATTGGAGGGGTGCCTGATGCCGTGCATCACCGCCTGCGCGGCGTCGCAAGCTTGTTCTGTAGCTCGTCGTCCATGGCAAACTCCCATCCTGCGTCCCGGCTTTCGTCGAGTGTCGTGGCCGTCAGCGCGTCAAACTCTGCTAGCTCAGCGTTCATCTCGTCAACCCACGAGGCACTGACGCACGAGCACACGGTAATGCACGCGCGAGCACAGTCATGCAGGTATCATGCAGGGACGGCTCTTGCGAGTGCCGCGGCGGGGGCGAGCGTGAGCGCCTCCCGTGCGGACAAGAATGCGGTTTCGCCTGCGTTTGGGCAAGGCACGCACCTCGAAGCACTCAAGACGCTTGGCCGCCCGGCAGATGGTCCGGGCGTCACCGGCAGGCTGGATGACGAGAAGTCCATCAAGTTCGGGTCGGCAATCGGTTCCCTCTTGGAGGGTTCGGGCAAAGAGGGTTCGGGCAACTCCGTGTCGAATCCGTCGTAATCGTCGTCGTCCTCATCGTCGTTGGTAGCATCCATTGTTGACAAGGCTTTGTAGCGCTGATCGTTCCCGAACATGCGCGCTGCTCGTTGCCGGCGCACGTACTCGGCCACGCCGCAACAGAAGCAGCAAGCCAATGCCGTCGCTACGCTGCTGACCATCCAGCCGGAGTCGCCTCGTCGCGTGCCAGCACGCTTTTCTAGGGACCGCTCCTGATTTGTACTGCTGTTCCTTGGCCTTGCAGCTGTTCCTGTGAACACAACGTGCGCTATCTATTCAGCAACACAAGGAACGCGTTCGCGGTTCGGTACAACATTTTGATTATTGTCGACCCCTTCGCTTGCCCCTTCGCTCGCGGTCCGGTGCTTTAGCTTCTTCTTGATTTCTTCCATTCTAGGTTCTACATCGATTTGATAATAGATAATGATATATAATTATCAAATATCGTTAACTTGCTTATGCTTTCGTTTCTTCGACTTCTTAAGGTTTCTCACCGACCAGGAGACGCGCTACAGGCCCTACAGCTGTAGGGATGCACTTGGACTTGCTCGAGTGAGGCTGAGGCATATCTCCGCGCTCACCGAGAGGAACGACGTGCGAGTGGGAGGAAACCATATGGGCGAGTTCTGGGCGCGTGTCGCTCGGGAATCCTGTAGTCTCCCGGTGTCGTCCCTGGCGCGCAACTGTGTCCGTTACGTCTCCGGTAGCAAGAGTATTTCCAGAACATGACGGCGCCTAGCTCGCCTCGGGCGCCTTGACCCGCAGGCTCGCCGCTTTGGCCGAGAACTTTGCGGACGCGAGGCTGTCGTCCACTTTGAAAGGGAGCGCCTGCGTGAGCGCGTAGCCGGCGCCGTGCACCGCGACCTCGTACGGCGAGATCGCGAGCTCGACCTCGGAGATCTTGGCGACGCCCGGCAGTACGATCGTGACGCTCACCGTTCGCGACGGCGCCTCGCCGGTGACTGTCAGCTCGACAGAGGGCGCCGTCGCGAGCGTGGTCGCGGGCGGCTGCCCAGCGGCAGCTGGCGCCACCTGCGCGCGAGGCGCGAGCATCGAGGGAGCATCCTCCGGCATCTCCGCAGATCGCTTCTCTGCAAGGCGAGCCTTGAAAGCTTTGACCTGCGCCTCGGACGCGAGATCGTCCTTCGTGACGAGCCGATCGGCCGTGTGCACATCTGCATGCGCGAGCTCGCGCAACCCGAGCGCCAGCCGTGCCTCGGCGCGGCGCAGATGCAGCTTGATCTTCTTCGCCTCGGTCTTCGTGTCTTTAGGCGCCGTCTCGATCCCCTCGCTGCAGTCTGCGATGCACTCCGACCAATGCTGCATCGCGAGGTAGCACGCAGAGCGGTTGCAGAGCGCCGCATGGCCCAGAATCGTCTTGGGTGCGTGCTCCTTGAGTAGCTCGCTGTATGCAGCTGCCGCAGCCGCCACGTTGCCCGAGGAGAAGAGCGCGTCCGCCGCCTTCTTGGCCTCCATCGCCTCCAGAGTCGCTGGCTCGCTCACCTCCACCTTGTCCGCCGCGGGCGCAGGCGCATTGTAGTCTGGGCCAGCGAAGGCCACCTTTTTCTTGGCGCTCTCCTTCGCATCACGGTAATAGCCGAGCCCCGCCTTGCCCTTTTTGAACACGTAGCCATCCTTGGCGCCCGCGAAGGCGCTCGCCTCGAGAAACTCTCCGTCGCCATCGGGCGGTGCGGCCGCTTTGGCCGGCTCAGCCGCCTTGGGCGGCGCAGGCGGCGGCGGGGTGGGCGCTGCGGGCTCAGGCACGATCTCGACGATCCGAGGCTCGTCGTCGTCAATCTTCGTCCACTCGGGCCGCACGTGCTTCTTTTGCGATGAAGCTGACGAAGCCTCGACTGCTTTGGCTGCTGCGCCGGTGCTCTTCGCAACTGGCTCGCTCGGCGGTGTCGTTGGTTTCGGCGGCACATTCTCCTTCTTCTTTTGCGACGGCGGCGGCGGCGCGGGTGGCGCCGCCGGCTCACTGCCATCGCTCGACGCGACAACGAGCCGGCCACCAGTGGCCACATCGGTGCCGGCGCTCTCCTTGTCAGTGGCTATCTCCCGCGCGCCACTCGATCGGAAGACGGTGGGCGGTGTGACGCGGATGGCGGTGATCGTGAAGCCTCCCTCGGCCGCGGGTGCGAGCTTGAGCTGCACGCGCACCTCCGTGTGCTCCTTGCCGAGCTGACGCCACACCATCTGGGAGGCCCCGGAGAGCGACATGTCTACAGGCTCGCACGTGGCCTCCTCCACGCTCTCACCCTCGCCCACTCGCAGGACGGCCGAGGCCGAACACAGCTTGGGCACGCGCACCGCCCTGTCCACGACTTCGACTTCGAACGGCGTCTGTGCGGCCACGCCGCGCCCACGCGCGCGCACGAGCACGTCGTGCTGCCCCTGCTTGCGCGGCGTGAAGCGCAGGATGAGCTGGCACGACGGCGGCGGCGTCACCCGCGCGTGAATCAGGTGGTAGCCAGAGCCGTCGGCTTCGGCAAGCACGTGGAGTTGGACGCGCATAGCGTACGGATCGAACCCGAGCTGCAGCCACTGCTTCTTCTTCCCCTCGAGCAGCGACAGACGGCCGCTCACCTGCCATGGCTTGGCGCCGCCGCCACCGTTGAGCGACGCGGTGACCACCGCGTTGCTGTTGTACCGTGCGGGGATGAGGCGTTTCTTGTCGTCACCCTCGATGCGGTACGGCGCCTGCGGGCTCAGGTCGGTCCCCTCGGACTCGGCCGTGAAGCTCACGATCTGCTCGCCCTCGTCGCCCGTCACCGTGAGCTGCGTGTAGTAGTGGAAGGCCTCCTCAACCGGCGCGCCCACCTCCTTTGACAAGATCTCGTCCATACCGTCCAGGTCGAAGAGGCCAGACAGCTCGGCAGCTTGGCGGCGCTTCTCCTCCTCTGAATCGTTGAGCGCGCCCGCCTTCTGCTCCTCAACCACCTTCTTCCAGTCCACGCCCTGCGAGAGGGATTGGCGCATCTCCGGCAACTGCTCGAGCAAGTACGCGGGTGCGGCCTCGGCTGAGGGCGGCACCTGCATCAACGTCATCTCGTCGAGGGAGCGCTGGAGGTCGACCAGGATCGGGATCTGGTCAACAGTGCCCTCGTTCAAGAACTTGCGGATCCGCAGCACCGCGTTCTTGCGGAACGTGTTGAACTGGTACCGGCGCCGAATCTCCTTATCTTGCATCAGGTTGTAGATCGCTAGCCAGATCTGGATCTCGCACTTGTGCATCTTACGCAGCTCGCCCGGGGGCACCTTCTGCCAGTGGTTCTGGACGTAGCGGCGCACGACCGTGTTGCCCTCCTTGTCCGTCGACTCATGCTCCCACGGCCGCGCCTCGAGCAGCGGGCAGAGCACCATCAGAAGATCGTACGTGTCTAGAATGCGCGCCGTCACCGCGAGCGGCAGCGTGTCCAAGTGGTCCGTGAGGAAACGTGTGATGGAGACGGAGGCGAAGGCGCAGTTCATGTTGATCGCGTGCTCCTGCTCGCGGCTGTGGTCCTCGTCCGTTTCGGCTAGCAGCTGCTTCTTGAACTCGTCGTGATCCTTGGCCAGCGGCGCCGGCGGCGGCGCGTTCAGCAGGAACATGAGCTTGCGGTGGCAATAGTCGACGAGCTCGATGATTGCGTCGCCAGCGGCATCGCACCCCTGCTTGTGGTAGAGGAGTGCCTCGAGCATGTTCGCAAGCACGCCCTCGTGGAACAGGAGCATGTAGCCCTTGATCGAGTTGTTCTTCGCGAGCCAGTCCTTGATGAGCGGGTACGCGTTCTGCTTCCACAGCTCGGATGCGATGAGCTCGCGGATGATGAGCGGCAACTTCTCGTGCAGGATCATCGCCTCGAGCACGAACTCGTCGCGCTGCTGGCTCGCGTTCACGTGCGCCTGCAGGTTGAGCTTCTGCAAGAACTCGTGCTGCTTCATCCACGCGTGGTTACCCATCACGCCGAAGTCGAAGGTGCGCAGCTCCTCGCAGTAGCGGTCGGCCTCGAGCGCGTTGATCGGTCCGGATGCGTCGCTCAGCGAGGCGCCCTGCGAGTCGTCGGGCATCATGCCGCCAGGGCCAACTGGCTTGCTAGGCATTGGAGGCTGCGAAGGCGCGTGCTGGGCCACGGTGGCCGTTGCTGCCTGTGGCCGTTGCCGTCCGAGCAAGTCTGGAGAACTTCGAAAAGCGCGTCTGTTACACGATTGTCTCGAGGTGTGAATAGCCCAGCGGAATGTGAATAAACAGGGTGTTGGTTCCGCCCAGCCCAACCGCACCCAGACAGCGTACGGGGTGTCAGTTTTTACGTCCGCCCGACGAGCCGGACGGGACAGTGGATAAGTCATAAGAATATATGTTCTAATAAGCACTCGGAGGGGATTCATACGAGTTGCGACTGCGCTCTACGGTGTAATTACTGATGCTCTGATGACTTTTATCGTCAGAATTTGCACTCTAGTGTGTCGTGGCTGAAGATGTAATGATGCAACTACACGAGTACAGGCCTTGCGAATTGAGCACTGCTGACTCTATCTGCTAGTTGTGACCAGCGAGGGCCCCAAGCCGTCTCCGCTCTCATCACGGATTGGAGTGTGCGCAGCTTGTGCTTGCTTGCCGCTCGCACTCGTGGTCTCTCGGCACCTGCGGCGCAGGCCCTTCCTCCAACGGGTTGAAGTTGAAGATTGTCTGCGAGATGATCTCTGTTGCCATCCCTAGAGTGTACTTTGCATGCCGTGCCGCGTCCTCCACATCGGGTACGTCGCCGCCGTACCCGCTGGCGTAGCTGGCAGCCGGCAGCGCGCCACGGGCCGGTGCGCCCGCGACGGCGCCCCCATTCGGCGCTGCCGTCGCGACCGTCTGCGGCAAGCACACGCCCTCGTCGATGAACCGAGTCGCGAGCGCGCGCCACGCCGTGTGGGTATAGTAACGGATGCGTCGACGCGAGACGACAAAGTTCATGTTGGTGTAGAAGGTGACATTGAGCGGGCGCGAGCGGTTGTACGGGCGCACGGCGACGGGCACGCCGAGCACACGCAGCAGCTCGCGCAGGCAGGCCTCCACGAGTGCACCATTGCGCCGGCCAACCCATTTGGCGTAGACCGCGGTCGATCGGAACACACACCGCGGTGGCCAGACGCTCCGCCGGCCACCGAGCGGCATGTAGTCGCTCCACGGTCGCCCCGCCCCTTGCTCGCAGCATCGCGGCTGCCAAAACTGGAACCCGTGCCCACCATTCGTCTTCGTCAAAAAGATCCAGTCGGCCTGAATGAACGCAGTGAATGCGGGCAGCTGGTTGTACAACTGCGCGATGAAGGTGAAATAGACGCCTGACTCGTAGCCACGATTCGGGCACATGCAAGGCAGGCTCGCGTTCTCGCGCTGGTACAAATAGACCGGGTACTGCGCACTGAGCCAGGCTGGTGGCGCCTTCCCGTGCCACTCCCTGTACACGGCCGGCACGATCACCGTGCGATTCGTCCAATCCTCCTTGTCACCATGCATGCAGCGCAAATCAACGCGGCCTGGCCACCGATGCGGCCAGGGATGCGACGCGTGGAGCAAAGGCACGGCATGCGTTGCAGAGGAGGCTGCCATGAAAATTGCCGGGGCGCGTGAAGAGGACTGTGAACAAATTTGTACACATACCGAAAACTTGGGCTTTGGCTTGGTTTGGCTTTGGCTTGGCATGGCTTGAGCGTGGACGGACGACTTTCACGGAAGAAGAATTTGGAGTGAGTGGGATTCCTTTAAAGACTCCTAACCGCCGCCGCACACCGAGGGTCATTTAAGGTGGTATTCGGAGCGGGCACTAACAGTTGCACCGGTTGTCGCGACTGTAATTAACTAACGTTCGAGAGGAACATTTCTTCGCGCACGATTTCCAAGACGATTTCCTACTCATGTGCCGCACCTCCTGTGCGAACATGCCACAGCGAATGCGCATTCAGCGGACGCTCATAGCTCCCGGAGCTGCAGGAATTGGCCCTGGAGCTGCTGTGTCGCGAGTGAACGTCGGTCAGAGGCTGCGCGTGCAGCCACCCGCTCTGATGGTGCAGCCGGTCGGATTTGGGAGCACGTCCAAGCGTGCTGTCCTCACCACGCTGCTGCCTCCTCGCGCCCCAGCTCCGAAACCCGTCTTCTCCCAGAAGCTCGCTACTCGTAAGCCACTTACCACTCGCAAGCCGCCGACCACCGAGCAAGCCACGGATCCGACCGATGTGCAGACCATTGATCCTGCCTCAGCGTCACATCGGGTGCCAAGTACTTTTGAGCTGCTCAAAGGGCTTCCCACGACTGCAGATCAGGTGCTTACAGACGGGACCGAAGCAAACCTCATTTCAGAAGAGGACGAGGACGAGGGTACGACACTGTTCGCGTCCGTGCTCATCGCTCCGGCCACTCCCAAGCTCGCGGTGCGCAAGGCCGGCGGATGCGCGTCGGACCTCTCAGAGACCTGGTCGCCGCCAGTCTCGCACGTCCAGGCTGAGGTGGCCAGTTCAAAGACCGAGCCGGCAGCTACGCCGCTCGCTGCGGCGACGGCATTCGCCGCTGTGCTGCTCGCGCCCGTCACCTTCAACTTTCCGGAGGCTAGCACGCTAAGGGAGATCTGGGAGCAGCGCGGTGACGTTTACCGGCTGATGCGGATGCGGAGCGCGAAGCAGAGGAGCACCCTGATGGCCAAATTGGCCGACCAGGGCGTGGGCATCATCGACGAGTCGCCCTGCACCTCCACCTTCTCTTCGCTCGGCAGCTTCGCTAATTCGTCCCAGCGGAGCAGCTTCCTTGCGGCACGCGAAGCAGCGAGGGCGGAAGTGCAGCAGGCGAGCTGCTAATCGAACAGTGTGTGTGTGCACGTGATGCGCATGCTGCCTCTATTATAGATCCGACCGAGCTTGTGCGGGCGGTACCCGTGTTTCGTTTTGCGTGCGGCTGTCCCTCGAGCTTTCCGCGCAAGCTTGATCCTGTTATTTGTGCTGGTCTATTATTTGTGCATTGCCGCACGGACGATAGTGCGAACATAATTCGAGCCTTCTAATGCGCCAGTGTGTCCACTGTGAGGTCGGCAAGGGTGCCGCGCATAAGGCTCTCGTGTCGTGAAAGGGTCGTCGCGTGCGAATATAGAAAAGGTAATCATAATGGTGTGTGGCCATGCCAAAAGCTTCATGCAAGGAGCATGCCGTGCAAGGCTGGGTGCATGGCAGCTCGCAGCTGTTTCATGGGCAGATTTTCGAGTGGACACTGACAGTGCGGAGAGCCCCTCCTAGTGAGTGGTTACCTCTCCTTGTCACCTCTTGTGTACGAGAGGATGCACATGTAACTGAAGCTCAAAGAGGCCACCCACGGCATGCGCAGGTGCATCGGCATGACACCATATGTGATCATGTGCCCTGGGATCCATATTACCCAAGAGTTGCGCCAATCCTCAAAGCAGCGCTCCTTATATAGACTCAGCGCTGTGCTCACGACGCTGTACGGCGAATGGAGAGCGTCGTGCGGGTTCGCAAGGACAGTGCGCATCGTGTAGAAGGTAGGAAAGAAGAAGACGGGGTCGGAGATGAGGTTCATGGCCAGGATTTTCTGCGCCGCCGGCACCAATCCACTCCCTGGAAACAGGCGTTCCCAGAGGACATTGACCATCCAGTACTGAATGCCACCCTGGTACACGAAGCCAAACAACGTAAACGTTGCCAATCGCTGCGGGTCCACGTGCTCGCGCCGCTCAATTTTGTTCTGTGTGAACAGATCGGCGAGGCATGCCTTGGCGCTGGTGACCCCAAGGCTTGTCTTTAGCGGATTCCGCTGTGCAACCGCGTTCAGCTCGAGGATCCGCCGCGCGCCAGTGTGGCGAAGCGCCACGAGCATCGATGGAGATTGCGTTACGCCTTCGGTGCGAGCCGGCACTTCGAATCGGGAGAGAACACGACGCTCGCGGCGACACACGGGCCCGTCGGCGCTCCCGCTGGAAGGTTGAAGAAGTCCGCAAGCGCCGTTTTGGGAGGGAAAAGTAACTTGAGTGCGTGACGCCGTCGAGCAGCTCCGCAGCGAGCTTGTGGCCGCGGACACTTCCAATCCACAACGCCGATTCGGGATCGGCCTGAGAATGCCTCTCTCCTTGTTCACTCCGCTCGGCTTTCAGCACATACAGCACTCATGCACCACTCGCCCTTCATTCCCGCCCCTCGACCACGCACCTTCTTCACGCCCCTCAATGCCCCGCCGCGCCAGCCAGGGTCGCAAGCAGCCCTTGCGCCTACCAAGCCAGCCACAGAACGCACAGCGCCGATGCCGCGCGTATGCTCAGAAAGGTGAGCGCCGCATCGATGTGCGTGCGCACCTAGAGCGCCGTCGCGGGCGCATGGCGCGCAAGCCTGGACGGCACCTAGAGCGCCGTCGCGGGCGCATGGCGCGCGAGCCTGGACGGCACAAGGGCTCGGGCCACCGCGTGCCGAAGGTGGCGCGCGCCGTCGAGCAGGTTGTAGTACGCGACCTGCCAATCGATCGTCCTGTCAACGAGTCTTCGCTGTGGATTGACGACATGTGCTCTTGTCAATCCTGCACCGGGAGGCGAGCCGTCGCTGAGTATGCCGACGTCGCCGCTGCTAGCGCCGCTGCCCGTTTGGGTGGCAGCCATAAGGAGAGCGAGCGCCTCGATGGCGACGGCCTCGGCGGAAGCGGCGGGGACAGCGGCAAGAGCAGCAGCCCCAGCAGCCGCAGCCGCAGCACCACCATGATCAGCCCCAATGGATGTGGCCCCAAGGGATGCACCCTGCGGCCGGACGCTCGAGTAGACGGCGTAATTGGCGCCATCCTGAGCGCCATCCTCCTGCACAGAGATGGGCGGCTGGACGCGCTCCGAGATTCGCTCCGAGATTCGCTCCGAGATTCGCTCCGAGATTCGCTCCGAGATTCGCTCCGAGATCCGGAGCGGCTCGTGCGCGATGCTCGCGTAGAGGGCGAGCAGCGCCGTATCGGGCACCGCGCGCAGCGGCACGCACCGGTGGACCGAGTCGACGTATCTGAGCGCAAAAACACGGAATGTTCACACGGTACGTTCACACGGTACGGTATGTGAGAGGCGCAATCCGAGGCCATCAGAGAGGCAATGAGCATGCACGCACTGTCGCGGCTGGATCTTGGGGCTTATCGCCGGGTTGTGCAGGTCGGTGTTGAGCATGATGAGGGAGTAGATGAGGGTATACACCGCATCGCGCGCCGTCTTGAGCTCGGATTCGCTCAAGACGGCGCTCAGCCCGATCGCCGCCGCCGTGCCCGACGGCGGACACTCACGGTCGTCGATCGAAACAAAGACCTCATCGTGGTCGGGATCGTCGCCACCCTCGCTGTCCGACGTGGGCGTCGTCGCTGTCGCAGGCTGCGGCTGCTCAGCGACGCCAAGGCCGATTCCGAGGTCTGCGAGGCAGTGCGCATTCTGAGTGACCCAACTGCGCGCAAAGCATCCAATGACGCGATCGGCGCCAGATCCCGCGTCTATGGGCAGAAACGGGAAGCGGAGCAGGAGCGCCCGCAGGGCGATCAGTGGTGTCGACCCAACGATTGGTATCGGGCTCAGGAAGCGTGTGAGAGTTGTCCGAGGCTGCCAGTCGGCGCACACGAAGGCCGCAAGGCGCCGCTTCTCGTTGAGAGGAATCCAGCGGAGGAGTGTGCGTAAGGTCTCGTGCCAGTCCTCGAGGGCGGAGTGGCCGCACTCGGGCGAGATGATGCCCTGCAGCCTGATCAGGTCGACCATCTGCTTGACACTCCGGCGAAGGCAACCCATCGCCACGACCTCCAGGTAGATGAGCAACGTGCGCCAGTCGCGTGGCCCAACAGCTATATCGACTGCGCAGGTAGGCATCTTGAGGCCCCATGTGAGACCTATGGCGTTGGACCACGTGCTCGGCAGACAGACGGGGCCCCAGCGCTGCCGCACCAGGTGCTGCCAGAATCGACAGCCATCCTGTCGGGAGACATTGCGCAGGCCCTTGCACGTGCCTTCGCAGGCGGTAAGCGAGGAGATGTCGAGGTGCTCGAGCAAGTGCAGCAACGCGTCGAGTGGAAGGTCGAGGATTGAGACCATTCGAGGCTCTGCGTGCTTCGATGGGCGTCCGGATGCAAAAGCCGCGCGCAATCCTGGGCGTCGTTCGTGGGATGGGCGTGAACAGTGCGTGAACACCAACGCTGAGATCCCCGTGTTGGCTCTGTGAGGCTCCGCGGATTACATGATACATGTATTTCAGTCGATAGACTTTCACACTTGGTGTTGTGAGATCACATTCACTTTGTGCAAACGCGACAAGGCGCGGTGATGAAGGAATCATCAAGCTGAGACTCCTCA
>JWZX01000895.1:0-11605 GCA_001275005.1 Chrysochromulina tobinii
GCAGGCCATCGGGCTCGACGAGGGCATTGGGTAATGCGCGCCCGCACGAGGGGATTGCCGAACTCACGTCCACCTTTGGCATTGACTTACCGCCAACTTTTGGGCCCTTCTTCCTGTGAAACGTTTTGTGCAACGTCTGTGAAGTGCCCGTGGGCGCGCGCGGGCGTGAGGTGGGCACTTGTCTCTGATCCACGTGCGCGAACCTCCAAGCGGGTGCCTCGCCATGCCACTCGGATTGCCTCGGCTGTGTGATGTGAACGTTAACACACAGACGCCACAACCGGTTTACCGGTGCTACGGCACTGTTACTGTGTGATGATTGCCTTCACGTTCAACATTCGGCCGACTAGTAATGGGCCAACATTTGTAATACCAATTTCCGGCCTGTCCCAGCATCCCCCCGGCACCCGTCGAGGCACCCGAATTCCTGCGACGGCCGACCAACTGACCGAACGCTGACCGAACAGACCGAACGTGGCGTTCGCAGCCTCTACTCTCTACCGGCCCGGTCCGCTGGTCGCCTGGTCGAAACGACCTGTCACGGGATCTCAAGACGCCCCAACGGACGCCCCGCGCTCGCGCACCCTTGCGCGTACCTCCTTGATCCACGCGCTCGCCACGCGCAACCGCTCGAGGTCCCGCGAGCGCTCCTTGAGCTGCTGCACGCGTTTCTCATCGGAGCTCATCAGCTCCACCAAATTAGGGCACTCATCAATGGCGTGGGCGAGGTGCTGGCGCAGTCGCCACTCGACGGTCGCAGTACACACCTGATGAGGGAGGCAATCAGACCCAATTCGTACTCGCCATCAAGCGCAATCAAGCGCAATCAACTCGACGGTCGCAGGACACACCTCCGCGTGCGTGCCCAGCTGGACGTAGTCGAGCAGCCGCCGTTTCATCACGTGCCAGTACGCGTACGTCTTCAGCTGCAGCTCGACGAGGGCGTGCTCCTCGGTCGCGGGCTCCTTGGAGCGCTTCGCGTTGATGCCCTGTGCAAACTTCTTGGCGCTTGCGGGCGCGTCGGCCGACTGCTGCACGATATCGAGGTACGCCTGGCTCGTGGTGTGGGGCTCATTCTCCCAAGCGAGCAGCGTCTCGCCAATGGCCAAGGCACGCTCGAGGCCCTCGGTGATTGCAATCTGGGCGGCGGGCTCGAGTAGGGCGTGTAGGTTGTGGGGGCGGGCGTAGCAGCTCACCGCCTCCACTACGGACTCTTCCGTCGCCGCGGAGACCTGACGTACGTGGCCCACGATCAGCCCGTGCAGCGGCGCGAGCAGCTTCCGAAGCACGCCGACGGCGACCTCGGAAACGATCTCATTCGGGAGACCGAGCCCGCCACGACGCGCGTCCGCTTCAAGGCGCAGCATGGTCCGAAACTGGCGCGAGCCGAAAAAGTCGTCCGTGTATAGCGCGTCCATCTCGGCACAGAGCGCCTGGTCGCGCGCATGCAGCTTGGCGCAAAGGAGCATGCGTGGCTGTGCCACGTCGCCGCCGCCCCCGCCCCCGAAGGGCCACAATCGAGAGAATGGCCAGAGCCCAACACGGCGCCCGATGCTGCCCACGTGGGCGCCGAGTTGGGCGCCCCCAACGCCAACGCCGCCGCCGCCGCCGCCGCCGCCGCTGGCCGCAGCAGCTCCAACGCCCAACTCGGCGCCGCCCATGTTGGGCTGAGCCCCTGTAGGCGCCCAACTCGGCGCCGCCCATGTTGGGTGAGCCCCTGTAGGCGCCCAACTCGGCGCCCATGTGCCACTCGTGGTCCAAGGCGCGGCCGGAGCGCTCCGCCTGCAGCCGATGGATGATCTTGTCGACGACGAGGGCGGCGGTGGCCTTGGCGGCCTTCAATCGGCAACCACGCGACTCAGAGCCGATGGCGTTCAGATCTCACGAGAGAGGCCATCAGAGGCCATCAGAGGCCCATCAGAGGCCCTCAGAGGCCATCAGTGGGCCATCGCACCTGGAGCGAGTCAGGCACGGTGCCGATGCGCTCAATCTCGGCACGCAGCTCGCGCTCGCGCTGCTGTATGCGCGTGGCGATCGCGGGGAGCGACTGCGTAATCCTTCGCTCCTGATGAGGGAGGCAATCATTCCCAATTAGTACTCGCAATCAAGCGTAATCAATCGCAATCAAGCGTAATCAAGCGTAATCCTTCGCTCCTGGAGCTGTACAAGGCGCTGCCCGAGCTCGGCGACTCCCAATCCATAGCCCGCGGCCGCCGCGCCTCGCTGCAGCTCGGGGTGGCCGAGATCTCGCAGCTCGAGCTCACGCGCCGTGCTGAGCGAGAGGCGGCTCTCATTCTCGCGCTGCGTGCGGTTTCGGACCAGGAAGGTGTGCTGCGGCCGCACATGGAGCTCGTGGATGGCGCTCTGCACCTGCATGCAATGAGGGAGGCAATCAGAGGTCATCAGAGCTCATCAGAGCTCGTGGATGGCGCTCTGCACCTGCATGCAATGAGGGAGGCAATCAGAGGTCATCAGAGGTCCTTAGAGCTCGTGGATGGCGCTCTGCACCTGCATGCATGCCAGTGCAGGGGCCATCGGACGCAATTAGGGGCACTAATAATGACCGAAGTCATCAGGGACCATCGGACGCAATTAGGGGCACTCAGTGGCAGGAGCTCGTGGATCGCGCTTGGCCGTCGTCAATCAAGCGCAATCAAGCGCAATCAGGGGCACTCAGGGGCACTCAGTGGATCGCGCTTGGTCGCGCCTCAATCAAGCGCAATCAAAGCTCAATCCAGTCGCAATCAAGTCGCAATCAAGCGCAATCCAGTCGCAATCAAGCGCACCTTGGCCGCGAGTCGCGCCTCATCGTGCATCTCGTCCACCTTGGTGACGCACCTGATGAGGGAGGCAATCAGATGCACTCACACACCATCCGCGGCCCTCACCCTCGTCCACCGTGGTGACGCACAGCAGCGTGCGCTCGCCCGAGGGATCGACCTGGCGCGCGAGCTGCAGGCTGCCGCTCGTCGAGAAGTCGACCATGGCGCTGACCTGATGAAGGAGGCAATCAGACCCAATTAGTACTCGCAATCAAGCGCAATCAAGCGCAATCAAGCGCAATCAAGCGCAATCAAGCGCAATCAAGCGCAATCCAGTCGACCATGGGGCGCTCACCACGTTGAGGACGATGCAGCTCTCGGGGGCCATGTACTGCAGGCACATCTGCTTGATGCGCTGCTCGAGCTCGGCGTCCGGCATCGACTGTCCCGCGACCGCGACGCGCGTGATCCCGGGCAGATCGATCAGATCGAGATCGTCGAGATCGCGCCGGTAGATGCGCAGCGTGATCGGCACGTCACTCACGTCCTTGGCCGTGCCTGCGAGCGCAATCAAGTCGCAATCAAGTCGCAATCAAGTCGGAATCA
The DNA here is from genome assembly GCA_001275005.1 of Chrysochromulina tobinii. Classification (NCBI taxonomy): domain Eukaryota; phylum Haptophyta; order Prymnesiales; family Chrysochromulinaceae; genus Chrysochromulina; species Chrysochromulina tobinii. The sequence continues at coordinate 3,369 of JWZX01000895.1, forward strand.
AGTCGCAATCAAGTCGCAATCAAGCGCAAATCAAGTCGCAATCAGGCCGCCATCAAGCCGCAATCAAGTCCTTGGGCGTGCCTGCGAGCCTCTCGGTCATCTCTTCGACCGCGCGTGAGATTTGGGACAGATCGCCGATGCGCTGCTCCGCGATCTCGGGAGCCGAGATGAAGGCGCACTCGCTCCCGCCGCCCTCGCGAAGGCCGCGCAGCTGCAGAACCAGCGGGCAACGCGTCTTGATGCCCTCGCCGCGCGGCAGGTCGACAGTCGAGAGCGCCTCGAGCAGCGACGTCTTGCCGTGCGACTGGTCGCCGACGACGACGATGCGCGCCGTCGAGGCCTGCGCCGCGTCGCTGCTGCGTCCCTGCCGGAGGATCGGCACGACCTCGCGCTCAAGGAAGGCGTTGAGCTCGAGCAGCGGGCGCACATGCTGCTTGAAGCCACTCAGCAGCGAGGAGGTCGTCACGAGCGGCTCCTCAGGCTGGCTGCTGCTACGGTTGCCGCCGAGCCGCTGCTCGACGAGGTTTCTCATGCCGAACGGAGAGGCCGCCGCCTCAGCAGCCGCCGCAGCGGCAGCGCTCGCGGCGGCGGCCACGACGGCAACCGTCGCGCGGAGGCTCCCCGACGCGGCAGATCTGGCCGTGGCGGCGGTGCGCGTAGCGCCCATGCACCCGCCGCGTCGGATCGCGCCGAGCGGTCGCGTGCAGACGCGGAAGCCGATGGCAACTCGCGCCATCGCCGACCGAAGGCTCAACCGGTCTGTGAATACCAAGCGCTTTCGAAAAAAATTAACTGCCGATATGAAACCCCGCCGAGAAGAGCTCTGAGAGCACGTCCATGCCCAGCAGCACGGGGCGATGCGTATCGAGGCGCGTCAACGCGACGCGCATGGGTCCGAAGGCCACTCCACGAACCTCGAGCTGGACGTTGATCACCGTCGCCTGCGCTTGTGCGCCTGGCACGATGCCGCGGAGCGTCACGCTGTCGCCACCGTGCCCCCCCGTCGCTGGGCTGTTAGGCACATGCAAGCCGAGCGAGATGGCGAAGGCCTCATCGACACACGTGAGGAGCTCGTTGCCCGTGTCGAGCAAGGCGTCAGTCAGTTGCCACGCGCCGCGCCCGTCGAGGACGCGGATCAGCTCGACCTGCTTGAGAGCGCGCTCCGCGGGCTCGAGGGGCGTGGGCACGTACCGCGGCGGGTCGAACGGCCTGAGCGGTTCGGCGGCGCAGGGCTGGGCCCGAGCACCGCCCAAGACGGCGCTGGTCTGGGCCCGAGCACCGCCCAAGACGGCGCGTGATGAGGGCGGAGGACGCTGGATGGCAGCGGCGGCGGAGGAGAGGTCGCCCAAGACGGCGTGTGTTGAGGAGAGGTCCGCTCCACCGCCCGCCCGCGCCGACGCCGGGCTTTCGAAGCGCGCCAGCCGAGCCGCACGCACAGCCTCCGCCGCATGACGTGGGCCGACCGGGGCACGCTGGCTGTCCACGCGCGCAAAGCTGACGGCTCCAGCAGCGGCAGTTGGCCTGGATGTTCCTCTCGCGGGTCCGGCCGCAACGCCAAGTGGACACGCAGCAAGTGGCCGCCAAGTGGCGTTGGCATCAGCAAGTGGCGGTGGCCGTGGTCCTGGCGCCTGCAAAGAGGCACGAGGCCTAGAAGATGCCGTAGATGCGGGCATCTTGCCTCCGAGCCGTCGGCCGGCCGGGCCGGTAGCCGTGAAAGCGACGTTGCTGCTCGTCCCCTGCTGCTGCTGAGCGAGCAGGCGCGCGCGCTCCTCAGCCATTGGCGTGATGACTGTGTATCCCTGCCTCGGACAGCTCCGGGATGTGTTCGCCATGACCCGACTATCTCTTTCTGACGTTTCGTCACAAGATGTCCAAAAAGGGTTTTCAAATTTCTCGGTTTGCATTCGTACGCAAGTAAGCCGACCGTGGGCCAGGTTCCACGCAAAGGTCCGCTTCAGTTCGTCGACCGCCGCATGCGCTGCGCCGCCAATCACACACACTGCGATCGATATTGTAGAGCCGTGCGCAAAGACTGGCTTCGAGCAGATGATGGCGTACACAGACGTGCTGCCGACGCGCGCGCACTACGCGGTCGCAACAGGTGCTGGACCGTCGTCGTGCGCATTGGGATTCGAGGAGCTGCCAGACGACGCGTTTCCTGATTCTTGAGGGCCTCAATGATTCTTGATGCGAGCTTGCATCCACAGAGGAGCAGGAGGAAAAAGCAGAAATGCAGCTTCAAAAGCAGAGATACAGAAGAATCCAGCAACAGAGTTCCAGCCCTTTCAGACGTTCGCCTGCAGCGTGTGCAGCGTGTCTCAGTGCGTATCAAAAGCGAAAAGCAGAAACACAAAAGCGAGACCAACCAAAAGCCACAACCAATCTGCCACGAGAATGAGGTGTCTGAGGTAAATACGTAAATGCCGCAACCGTACGAGGTCCTCGGTGTTCCCACGGACGCGAGCCCGGAGGCTCTTTATGAACACGGAGCGGCCGCGCATGCAGAAAGCTGCTGGCGACTGCGCAAAAGAAACGTGACTGAAACGTTCACGTTCACGTTCACATTAAATACGTGCCTGACAGGGGGGTCACGCACCTGGCGTCGATAAAAAAGGAAATCTGGAATTTGGTCACTAACAAGCAAACAAGCTAGTAAACAAGCAAGACCAATCATACTAGCTTTGAAAAGCCGTAACGGCTTTTTATGTGGTCCAAGAGACCTTACACAGGATCGCCGCGCGTCCACCCCTCTCACAGCCCGACTCTCGCCGAACGGCGGTCACCATCACGCTCGGCCTCAACGACGAGTTCCAACTTCAAGGATGCTCTCGAGCTTCTTCTTGAAGACGCAGCATGGGGGCTTCCCCACGCTGCGGTCTCGACAAATCATGAACAACAAGCGAATCTGGAGCCCTGCACGTCCTCCTTACATGCTGCTCACATTCGCCGACGCTCATGCAAAGCGCCCGTCCCGAAACCAGCAGATTCCCTATGACGCGCACCGCTCCGCGACTCGCCCCTGCAACGACATCAGCGCAGCGTACGCCCGAGCTCCGAACCAAATGCGATATGTTTTTCTACTTGACGACGACGTCACGCCATAATTCCGCAAAATCGTTGCAGGATTGCAGACCTTGAATTTTGCGGAATCCTGATTGACACCCTGAATCCATTGATTTGTTAACTGACCTCACCCTGCAACCGATATCCGCGCAGGAACTCACTTACTACCAAGGGACTTACTTGTAACCATCACCGCCCCCCCCCCACATACGGGGTCGGTCACGACGAAGACCACCACGATGCCGTCGCCCTACACGGCGACGCCCCCCCATCCGGGGGCGGGCCGTGAAACGCATCGGAAAATCCTGTCCCCGGGGTGGATGTTTTCTACAACCTCCCGAACTTCCCCAGGACGGAAAAGGGGGGTTCGATGTGTCGGGAGGGGGGGGTTAAGGTGTCACCGGGAGTCATCAAGCTGATGAACCCCGGGCCGTATAGGCCGTTTATATACTTGTGGGGGGCTGGGCACTGAGTTCAAAATCAGGTGGTGGGGATAGTGTGTGAATCCAGAAAGAATACCCTCCCCTACCCGCCGTTTGGGTCAATTACTGAGTTCAAAATCAGGTGGTGGGGATAGTGTGTGAATCCAGAAAGAATACCCTCCCCTACCCCTTTGGGTCAAGTTTGGGTCGAGGTTTTCAGATTTCATGATCATGAAATCATGATTCCGTTCCATGCTCCGTTCGGAGGCAGCCGCTTCTAGTTCTACCATGATCTACCGGGACGGGATGCAGATCTTGTTTTGGGTTTTGGACTGGTTCGACTGTTACGTTAGGGGATTCCAGCACATTCGATTCTGAAAAGTTTGATCTCGAACTCAAGAGACAAATCAGCATAAGTTTCTCGCCGCTCAAGCCCCCAACGCCTCGAGCACGGCATCAAGCGCGCGGCCACCCTGCAGGCTCTTGCAGTCGGCCTTAAGCAGTACCCGCGCGAGCTGCCCAACGGTCATCTTGGCCGCGAGCAGCCGCGCGACCGCCGCCCCTAGGCCCGTGGCACGCGGGTCGCCGTACGGGAAGTAGAGTATTGTGCGGCCCGCGCGCGAGGCCGCGATCCACTGCAGCAGTGCCTTGAGCCGCAGATCGCCGCCGAAGACACCGCAGCCCCAGTTGCCCGTTGCAAAGGGTTGACGCGCAGCCCCTGCGGCGCCGGCGCTCGGCGCGCTTCGCACACTCGGAGCCGCGACCGATCTCGACGTCGTGGTTCGGGTACGCTTGCGCGCTGCGCCCGTCGTCTCCAGTGCCGTCGCCTCCGGCGCCGTCGCTGCCACCGTCGGTGCCACTGTCAGCGCTGCCACAACGGTCGCATTCGTCGCCGTCGGCGAGTGAGTGCCCGTCGCGGGTGGCGGGGCCGCGGCAGGCCAGCCTTCGGTCGACAATCCCGCCCATAATTTGGTGAGCTCCCGCAGCATCTCCTTGGGCGTGTACTGCGCGCGACGGTCCTCACCCAAATATGGGCGAGCATCAATAGCGAGCACTGTCGCGCTGCTCGCCGCTGGGTCGGCATACGCGCCCGTGCACTCGAAGCGACTGCCGTATCCCTCGTACGAAGCATACTGCCGAATGCCGCTGAGCAGGATTGCCTCGTGGTCGCCCATGCGGGGGCACAGCAGCAGCGACACGAGCGCCTCCGGGCAGATAGAGAAGCGAATCTCCTCCTGCACGTTACCTCCGCACAGCACGCCACCCCCAATGTACTCATTGGCAAAGTCGGCCTGTAAAGCTCCGCGCGCCTCCTCCAGCCCGCCTGTCGCCACGACCTCCATGGGCAGTAACGGCTGCTCGCATGCCATCCAGCCGGCGGCGGTTAGGGCGGCGGCGCGCTCTGGCTGGAGAACGAGCCGTCGGATCTCAATCGGCTCAGATGCATCGGTCTGTGCGGCGCACTGGGCAGCACACTGAGCCGCGTCGGACGTACTGGGCGGCGCGCCCGCTTCCGCACTCTCCGCCGCCTCGCCGCCGTTCAGCTCCTCGAGGTGGCGGATGCGCAGAAAGTACTGCAGGAGGCAGTGCGCCTTGTGCCCGTCGGCCTCGTCCACCGCCTCGGCGTGCAACCAGGAGCGGACGGTCAGCCGGTCGGGCATATGCCAGCCGTGATTGGGCTGCTCCGGGAGCGCATCAAAAAAGGCGAGCGCCAGCAGCGACGCCACCTCCATGCGGGTGAGGCTCACATAGCCTGCGACCCCCGGCGGCAGGAAAGTGAGCGGTACCCGAGAGTAATCGAAGAGCGATTCCGATCGCAGGGCGAGGCGAGCGATGTACGCGACGAGAGACCACCACTCATCCTCCTCGTCGAATACCTCCGCGAGAGCGGCGACGCCCTCAAAGGCGCCGTACGACGAAGGGCTGCACTCATCACGCTTGTACCAGCTTGTGCGCGTGAGGATGTCGACGAGCGCGTCGTTCGAACAGCAATCGCGCACCTCTTCGAGCGCAGACCGTTGCTGCGGCCAGCGCGCCGGGTCGTGCAGCAGTACGGGCGGGGTAGACGTTGTTTTCGGTCGGGAGCCGGGGCGGCGGAAGGGTCGGGAGGGCGGCGCCGGCGGTGAGGGGTTATTACTATGTACAGTACTGTAGTAGGGTCCAGCGACTCACCCTCGACTCCGGTGTCGAAATAAATCAATGGCTGTGAATAGATTAGACGGTTTGGCCTACTGGCCTCCCTTAGGACTGCTACGGAGCGGCGACCCTGAACACGGATGGGTACACACGCCACACACGGAAAGTACCGAGATGGCATGCAATGCAACATCCACCCGTGTGCCGGGGCGCCGCCTGCGAACGAGCGCAGTGAGTTGAACACTGACCTAACTACCACGCATATTGGGGGTCGGGTGGGCGGGCGCTTGCCATGGCTCTGCGCGCTCTTGTGCGCCAGACCACGAAAGCGAAGCCAAAGGCAGCTTTACAGTGGTGGCCCCCGTGGTAGCGGAGCTTTTTGCACGGTCGCATCATCACCTGAGCTGCGGTCGGGGCCACGCCCCGCCGCTCGAGCTCGTCAAACGAGACCCACGTCGCTTGCTGCCCGTCCACCGAGCGTACGAGGAAGGACCTGCGTCCCCTCGCCCACGGCCTTCCGGCGCAGGTGATCTGGTCCGCAGCACGCACCGTTGATCCGTGCACTCTCGCAACAAATCGGAGCGTTGTCTAGCCTCGAGCAGACCGCCTTCATGCACCGTATCGACAGGCAATCTGCATCGTACAAATGCAGCAGACAAACCAACCTAACATCCTGAGCTCGACCTCAGTCGATGCCCCCCGCACGCCCGGCGGCGTGACTTCCTACGAGGACTTCGAGGCGATGTTCGACCATGAAGAGTTCGTTCGCTTCTAGATGGTCTTCAGTGATCATTAGGGCCTGACGATTTCTCGGCGCTGCTCTCTTTAGCGTTGGGGTCTCTTCGCACACACTGACTCGAGCTTGGTCAGCTCGCGGCAGGTCTGCGGGCTTCCGAGGGCAGCTATGGCGTGTTTACCCATCGTTGTGCACATCGAGCATCTAACCGAGCCCATCTGGCGGGCGCACGACAGCGAACCCCGCAGATAGAGTTATAGAGCTCATAAACGTCCGAGTCCCATCGACCCATGGCTCGGATAACAGCTTCCGAGACGTTCGCCGCCAGTGCGGCGGACGCCCCCCCGATGCGCAGACTGTGCCCCCCGTACAGGCCGGGGGAAAGCCCAACAGGGCATCAAGCTGCTCTACAAGACCTACAAGATCTTCTATGCAGAAGAGGAGACGGAGGAGATGGTGCTCGAGCAGTGGGAGGACCTGAAGGCGGAGATCAAGGGATAAGTGTTGTTTTTTCCCGAAAGTGGTGTTGTTTTTTCCCATACGCATTAAAGTGCATATTCATGCATTCTGATGCATTTTCAACATTTTCATTGCATTTCATTCACCTGCTGCATGATACTGCATATTATTGCATTTATACGCATTCATGTTTGATGCATTCTGATATTGATGCATTTGCTTACATTCATACGCATTTTCAATGCTGCATTTGGTACAAGGTGCATTCATTGTGCATTTGAATGCATCCTATTTTGGTTGCATTTTCTTAGCTTGTTGCATTCTCGTGCATTCATTGCACAAGATGCATTCATGTGCATTCTTTGTATGTTGCATTCTATATGCCGCATCTTAACGCATTCTAATACATTCTCAGCTTGGTGCATTTTGAATGTGCTGCATTCTACCTGTGATGCATTCAGATGCATTATTTTGTATTCCAGTGCACTTAGGAGGAAAAATACCCGATTTCGATGAGCGCCGGGGCGCGAACTTACTCGCTTCATGATGCTTAAGAATGCACATGAATGTACAAGAATATACCGGGTACAAGAATGCGTTGGAATGCACCAAAAAACACCAGGGACCACACATACTTACACAAGAGAAGCCGAGCGGACTCAAGGCCAAACTCACATGGACGGGTATGGGCTGGACGGGCTGTGGGCTTGCCATAAGGCGTGCCAATGGCGCACCCATGTGCCACTACATGTCATCCAAGTCTTCATCTTCAGACTCCTCTCCATCCCCTTCCTCTTCGACCGTGTCGTCAGTCGGCTGGATGCGGGTCCAGCAACTATGATGTGTGCAACAAGAACCGCGCAATCGCGGCGCAATCCGTCACCGAGCTCGCGACCGTCTGGCGTCGCATCGGGTCGCTGCACGTCGAGCCACTTGGCGAGCAGCCCGCTGGCGTGCTGGTCGACCTGCACCAGGGTCATTTTGGCACCACTGGGCAGTTTCCCATGCGCAGCCAGGGCCTGCATGGCCTCGATCTGCCGATCGATCGGGTTGACGCTGGTGAGCTCCCGTACGTAATTGTACAGCCCCAGGCTGGCGCAGAGCCGATTGACGGGGGATCGGCTCTGCGCTTGAACCCGTACGTAATTGGCTGGCGCAGATGCTAGCTCGGGGTTCTCTCTTCCCCCCAGCTTCGCCGATTAACGGCCTGTGTTAATACGGTTGTGTTAGCACGGGTTGTGTCGGCCACACCTCCGTCCATAGTGATAGTGGCTCTCGTGCTTGGGGGTCCGGAGAGAGTGCGCGTTGTGTTGAACAGCAGCAGCCAACGCTCAACCACCCAAGACAGCGGCCGGAAAACGGGGGACGCGGCTCTGCCATCATCGAGGCGCGCAACCCCTTCGCAGAGCATGCTCGAGGCC
>JWZX01000896.1:0-10005 GCA_001275005.1 Chrysochromulina tobinii
AAATCTCTTGGGGACACTCTAGAACTCACATGCCCCCGGGCGGAGCGAGTTCTAGGACCCGACTTCTAGAATGCAAAGTCGAGCCTTAGAGAAAAAAAAAGGTGGGTTCCAGAACTCGGCTTTTTCAGCTTTGGGTGTCCACAAGGTGATCATAATTTTATTTTTTGTGATATCATGTTGGTATCATGTTTTCCAAAAGGCGAGTTATATCATCATATATCATGTCATGCATTTGTATCATGAATATATCTATATATCATGGGTCGACGAGGGACATGATATATGAGATACATGATGATGATACACATGATACACGATGATACAACCAAGATATAAGATGATATATAATGATATCTTGTATTGAAAATTCCCTTTTCTTGTATTGAAAATTCCCCCAATCCCAGTGACTGCCGAGGCCCCGAGCAGGGCCGACTGAGTCCATGGCCGGCGTTTACATGAAACAGGGAAGGACGGACTTGCCTACCCTGTTTCTGCGCAATCTGCGGTTCCCCCCAATTTAAGTTAGCCCCATCGATGTTCCCCCGGCCGCGCGCCCCGGTTATTAACGGTTATTCGATTTGAAGTTTTTCGAACCAAGAACACCACACCGGGGGGCGTTCGGGCGCACGCACGAGACAGCGACACACCGCATGCGGATCATAACATAATACTAATCGCTATAAATATCGCAACACTGACCGGACGAACGAAATTAGAGTTTCAACTACCACTTCACGGTATGGCGTATGGGGTGTGCTTCACCTTCATTCTTCGCTTCCATGGATGCCACGATGCCTACCGAAGTACCGAAGATGAGGCCAAACCCCAACACCCATTCAATAGATGCATCACCTCTCCCGGTGGTCCAACACGCAACAGATGCATCACTGTCTCCCCGGGCACTGGGCCGTCGGCCCCGAGGATGATCGGGGTATGATCGGGGACACATGGTGATGCAGCACTTCCGCCACGGTGCTGCTCACAGAGCACCTCTTTCAGTCGTCTGATTCCAGCAGACGGACGGGAGACACTACACCCTGCTCTTGCTGCAGGTCAAGCCCACTGCTCTTCGGAGTTGCTTTCATTCGGCACAGCTTCCACGCCAGCCCGCAGAGGCCGGCCAGGAGAAGGAGACCGCCGCAAACACCTCCTGCGATAGGGCCGATGTCCATGGCCTGAGAGGGCGACAACGAGGTGAGCGGTACGGAGCTCACATACGTGAAGTGAGCGTCGAGGTTCGGATCTGAGCCGGCGGGTGCGGCGCAGAGCTTGTAGATCATCGGCCCGCTGAGGCGCACGGTGACCAAGCCGCGCGAAAGCACACCGCCGGTCGGAAAGAGCCCGCCGGCCGCGGCGCCCGCGCACGTGTCATCGCCCGCGGGAAGGAAGGCGCACGTTGCGCCATCAGTGAGAGCGGTGCCGACAAAGGCGATGGCCGTGGGGATGTTGGAGGCGATGGTTGCGGGGATAAGGGCGAGGTCGGGCGGCGGCGGCGACGACGGCGGCGGCGGCGGCGACGACGGCGGCAGCGAGGGCGGCGGTGCCTCACAAGTTGAAACCGTGCCATGCACGCCAGTGAGGATCGTTGCCCAGGAGCAGACTGTGGCTCCACAGCAGCTATCGACATTAACGTTGGGCCCATTGGGCCCTTGATCAGCTGTGTTCCCACCGATGGTGCATGATGAGATGGCCACTGTGCCACCCTGGACATAGACACCGCCGCCATTGGAAGCTGTATTCCCGTGGATCGAGGAAGATGTTATCGTGACCGTGCCGGAAGAGACGATGACACCGCCTCCCCAATTTGTAGCTGTATTCCCGTAGATCGAGGAAGACGTTATTGTGACCGTGCCAGAGCCAGATAAGATGTAGACACCACCTCCATATGTAGCTGTATTGCCAGTGATGGTGCAGGATGACAAGATCACCGTGCCAACGACGTAAACACCGCCGCCGGATGATTCATAGGTAGCTGTGTTGGAGTAAATCTGGGAGCTCACGATTGACACTGTGCCACTCTGGACAAAGACGCCGCCGCCATTGTGAGCTGTGTTCCCGTAGATCGAGGAAGACGTCATCGTGACTGTGCCGGACTGGACATAGACACCACCACCACCACCACCTCCATCGTTCATGTAGCCTCCCGTGATGTTGAGCCCGATCATTTTCACGACGCCCAACGAGCCGGCGTCGATGATCAGCACACGGCGCAGACTCGAGGAGCTGGCTTGTGCATCCAGCACGACCGATCCTGCCACCGCCGCCTCGAGGACGACACTCCTGGTGATGTTGAGCTCGGCGCTGAGTATGTACGTGCCAGGGGCGAGGACAATGCAGCTGACGGCTGTGTTGGCGAGTGCACTGAGCAGGCCCGCACTGGTGCTCACCTGGGTCTGCAGCTCGCGGCGGTGGCTGGGCACCGCGAGCTGCAGACCTCGGTACAACCCTGGATCGTTGCTGGCCTCAGTGCAGGGCAGCACGGTGCACGGGAGTGCCATCAGTGGCAACCATGGAGGTGGAGGGGATGGCATCCGAACGGGAGGTGGCGGCGTAGGCACAAGCAAACGTTCCCGTGGCCGAGGCGGTGGCGATGAAGGAGATGAGGAGGGCCATCTGCATCTCTCGTGACGATGTTGTGCCGTGATCGTGCTCGCATTCTTCCGGATTGACGTGCCGAGGACCAGATGTGGGGTTATCGCGCTCTGAGTAACGGGCTGCACAGAAAACATCGATAATACAAACAGCGCGATCGATGACGAAGCGACGAAATCCCCCTGGTTCGAGATTTTTGCTCATGACAGTCCGGACCGTGGCGCTCCTCGCGCCGACGCTGGCCGCAGCTCTGCAGCTGCAACCAGCGCTCCCACGGTTCTCGGCAGAGGTACGCCGCCGCGCATCGCCTCTGGTTGCAAAGGAGAAAGGGCCGCCCACGCGTGAGCCTGACGTGCTCGTGCCCACAGAACAGGGCGGCGTCCTCTGGGATGTGCTGCCAGTCGCGCTGCTGCTCGAATCACAGTCAGCTGATCGAAGCGCCGATCCGTTGGTGGGCGAGGATGCGGGCACGTTTGCTTGGAAGAATGAGCGCTGGGGCTCGCTGCGGGCCGAGGGCGGCCAAGTAGGACGCGACTGGCTGACCTTTTTCGTAGCTGTCGCCACGATCATGACTGCAGTCATTATGACCTGGGTGCTGCCGGCCACGGGGTACGGCGACGACTTCCTCGCCGGGCTGGAGTCGGCAGTGGGTGGAAACTCGCACCTTGTCACGCTCGCCCTCGGCATCATCTTCCCGATCGTCCATTCCGGACTCGCATCGCTCCGGCCGTACGCAGAGCCAATCGTCGGCGCGCGCGCGTGGCGCGTCGTGTTCGCGTTCCCCTCGCTCTGCCTGTCATACACGTGGATCACCTACTTCATCAGCCACGCGCACGACGGCCTCGTGTGGTGGGATGGGGAGCAGAGTGCCCTGGCGCACACGCTCGCGTGGGGCGTGAGCTTCCTCTCATTCTTCTTCCTGTATCCAAGCGTGTTCAACCTGAAGGAGGTTGCGGCCGTCGAAAAGCCGAAGGTACACCTGTGGGAGACGGGCATCATCCGGATCACGCGCCACCCGCAGATGGTCGGCCAGGTCATGTGGAGCGCGGCACACCTCGCTATGGTTGGCTCCTCCTTCACCCTGCTCACGATGGCTCTCCTTGTCGGCCACCACGTGTTCGCCACATGGAATGGGGACCGCCGACTGCTCGATGCGCACGGCGAGGCCTTCCTGCGGATCAAGGAGCGCACGAGCATCGTGCCCTTCGCGGCCGTGCTGGAGGGTCGGCAAACGTTGCCCAAGGATTACTACAAAGAGCTCCTCCGCGCTCCTTACGCGCTGATCGCTGTCGGCACGCTCGGTGCATACCTGGCACATCCCTACATGCAGGCCGGCGCGGCACTCGCGCGCAACACCGGCCTCGTTCCCGGCGGAATCCTCGATGGCTTGCTCCCCGGAGCCTGACCTGCAGGTACACGGACATGTAGAGAGGTGGTAGCTAGGCCCGGGGCTCACCCGCCCCCTGCGCCCAGGGGTGAGGTTTCCTGCACCTGGTTGACTGATGACTCTTCGAAGTGTTGCACGGGACATCGGGGCCCATGTGGAATTGGAATCTTTGGGCATTGGGCTTAGGGCTGCAGGCCCGCGGGGCGCGAGTCATCCAGTCAATCCAGGTCGAGGCCGCGGCCGGCGCAGGTGACGGGCACGCGTGAGTCGGAAGGTCCACAAACCCCTTTGCGAGACTGTTTCGCGAGGGTGTTGGGGTAAGAGGCGTTACAGGAGGAAATGTGAGAGCCACAGAGATAGGTTGCCGAGAAAGCGCCGAGACCACAGCGAGAATGCGAGAGACCGGATTCCCGGTCGCGCAACGAGTCGGCGCCCCACCTCTGCTGCAAGGTCGTTGAAGTTCCTCGGTGCCCGTTCGCACTCATAGGCTACTTCTCGTGCGGGTGAGGCGCGATTGGGCAATGGCGCGCATAGCATGGGGCCCAGGAGCACCTGCGCTGCGAGCGCCGTGCGTGTCGCTGCGAAATCGGATGCCCGAAGCAGCCAATGCTCCCTGGCGCTCGAGCCCCTCTCCGTGTTCCCTTGTAGCAAAACCTCAGATCTCTCCCTCGTGCGCTCTCTCGCGCTCTCTCTCAGGTCTCGTGAGCCGACGGTGTTCCGCGTGTCGTCGGACTATCAACGGCATGGCGAAAGTCGGACCCTCTCACCACAACCCAAAATGGCCAACGATGGAAAACCTCGTCAAGATGATGGAGGAGAAGGACTCGAGCCACTTGAACTTGGACAAGGCGCTTACGCCTGCGCAAAGTCTCGCGGCCATGCTCGACACTGACGTGATGACTGGGCGTACGCACACGGCCGACGACTTTCATCACCGTCAGAGCGTTTTCGGCGCGAACATGGTCGAGGAAAGGAGGCTGACGACGTACTGGGAGTTTTGCAAGGACGCGCTGGGCGATACGACGATCCAGCTGCTGCTCGTCATGTCGGTTATCTCCATCGTCATGGAGAGCACCGTTGGGGACCACAAGACAACTGGTTGGATCGATGGCTTCGCGATCATGGTAACCTGTGCTTTTGTTGTGAACTCTGGGTCCATCATCAACTATCGCAAGCAGGCCCTCTTCGCCAAGCTTCAGGATGCCCTCAAATCGGGCAACCTGAAGCGCGTGATTCGGAACGGTGTGCAGATCGACATCAAAGATTCTGAGATCGTCGTGGGCGACATCGTCTGCTTCAACTCGGTCAACCTGGCGTCGATCCCAGCCGATGGCCTTCTCGTCGACGGCACGGACGTGAAGATGGACGAGTCGGCTCTCACTGGTGAGCCAAAGCTCATCTCGAAGGAGCCGGCGGGCAAAGACCCCTACATTCTCGCCGGCACCAACGCCGTGTCCGGTTCGGGCAAGCTGCTCATTGTGGCTGTGGGGCCAAACTCGACCGCCGGCAAGATCGCAGCTGCGGTGTACGGCAAGCAGGGGGAGGGCGAAGATGAGGGCACGCCCCTCGAGAACAAGCTCAACGGGATGGTGCTTAAGATTTCCAACACCGGCCTGTCTTTAGCTCTCATCGCTCTGATCGCCTTGTTGGCCCGTGGGCTCCCTGAGAGGGTCGAGAAGGATGAGGGCGTTGCGGCGTTCGTGGTCAAAGCCATCATGATCGCCATCACCGTCCTCGCCGTCGCCGTGCCTGAGGGTCTGCCGCTCGCCGTCACCCTCGCCCTCTCGATCGCCTCGAATAAAATGATGAAGGAGAACAACCTCGTCAAGATCCTCAAGTCGTGCGAGACGATGGGCTCTGCGACCACCATCTGCACCGACAAGACAGGCACCCTCACCGCTAACCGCATGACCGTCCGCGCGTGCTTCCTCGGCGGCGAGTACATCCTGCCTTCGGACTATGGGGTCGACGATACCGCCGGCTCACTCCTTGCTAAGAAGATCCCCGCGGCGACGACGAAGCTGATCGCCGACCTCATGGCGATCTGCACGATGGACGATTCGTTTGTCCAGCCGCCCCTCGCCCCCGGCGGTTGGCCGGTGTTCAAGGGCAATCCGACCGAGTGCGCGTTGCTCATCTGCGTTGGCACCCTAGGCCACGACTACGAGCAGATTCGTAAGGAGACGACTGGCCGGTCGCTGGAGACCCAGAAGCAGGGATGGAGCCAGATCTTTTCGTCCGCACGCAAGATGATGAGTTACGCTGTGCCGCTGGGCGACGGCAAGTGGCGCCTGTATGTCAAGGGCGGCAGTGACGTCATCTTTGAGCGGTGCACCACCATGCTCAGTGGCGAGCAGGCTGTGCCCATGGACATGTCCGTGCTCGATCCCAAGGTGAAGAAGATGTCGTCGTTGGCCATGCGCAACCTTGCGCTCGCGTACCGCGATTTCCCCTCCACTCCCGATTGGGAGGCGACTCACGCGTCGCAGCTCAACGTCGATGGCTCCCCCGCTCTCGCCGTCGAGACGGAGCTCGTGTTGGTTGGCATCATCGGCATCGAGGATCCGCTGCGCCCCGAGGTGGCCCCGGCGATCAAGGCGTGCTATACGGCGGGCATCGACGTGCGCATGGTCACCGGCGACAATCTTGACACGGCCATCGCCATCGCCAAGGACGCCGGCATCCTCAACGATTCACACTTTGAGAAGGATGCGACGACGCTCTCCGGGTTTCGCACCAAGCCCAAGGTCGCCATGGAAGGCAAGGCGTTCCGCACGGCCGTCTACATCGAGGACAAAGAGACTGGCAAGAAGGAGTTCGACCAGGACGCGTTTGACGAGATCTGGCCGCACCTCCGCGTCCTCGCGCGCGCGGCCCCCCAGGATAAGCTCACCCTCGCCGACGGCCTCCAAAAGTCGAACCTCTTCAAGAACAAGAAGAAGTGCGCGGCGCTGCTGGCCGAATCTGGAATCACGATCTTCCCAGATCGCCAGGTGATCGCCATGACTGGCGACGGCACCAACGACGCCCCCGCCCTCAAGCGCGCCGACGTCGGCTTCGCGATGAACATCGCGGGAACCCAGATCTCCAAGGACGCTGCCGACATCATCCTGCTCGACGATAACTTCGCCTCCATCGTGACCGCGGTCAAGTGGGGTCGCAACGTCTACGACTCGATCTGCTGCTTCCTCCAGTTCCAGCTGACGGTCAACATCGTGGCGTGCATCCTGACGATCATCTGCATCTTTGTCCACGCGCAACCGCCCATCCAGGCCATTCAGATGCTCTGGATCAACGTGATCATGGACTCGATGGCTTCGATCGCCATGGCCTCTGAGCCGCCCAACCCGACTGTTCTCAATCGTCCGCCGATCAACCGCACGGCAAGCATCCTCAAACCGCGCATGGTTGCGAACATGATCGCGCAGTCCGTCTATCAGCTCGCCGCCCTCCTGGTCATCTACTTCAAGGGGCCCGAGTGGGGTGGATTCTTTGAGGGCCACTTGGCTGGTGAAAAAGTCGTTGTCGGTATGCTCCCCATCGACGCACCCATCGACGTTAACGGTACGATTGCTGGGCGAATGCTCGCGCAAATTGGAGGGTGCCCAGCAGGAGCCATTTGCGTCGAGATGCCTTCGGAATCCGTCCACTACACGCTCATGTTCAACGCGCTGGTCATGATGACCCTCTTCAACGAGCTCAACAGCCGCAAGCTCAATGGCGAGGTCAACGTCTTGTCGGGCATCACGAAAAACCCCACCTTCATTGGGGTCTTCCTCTTCTCCTTTGGCGTTCAGGCGATCGTCGTGCAGGTCGGAAGCCTGGCCTTCAAGACTGCGCCCCTTGACGGCCGCCAGTGGGGCGTCTGCATCGCGCTGGGCTTCCTCGGCATGGTCTGGCAGTTGGGCATCAACCTCATCTTTTACATGATCTCTTCGTGCATGGGCAAGAAGAAGGGCAAAGAAGTGGTGATTGAGATGGAGAAGCCCGTGCTCAGACGCTCCTCGACTCAGATGTTGGCTGAACAAGCTGCTGCGGGCGCTGCTGGGCTTGTGACTTCGCATCCGGCCTCAAGCCCTCTCATCCTACAGCCGAAGGACAGCCGTGTCAAGTTGGCGAGGCAGATGAGCTCGGGTAGGCCGGTGCACTAAAGCGCGCCTGGTGCCCCCTAGTCCGCTCTCGCGCGAGTGGGGCGTTTGGACGGCGCAGCCCCCCTTACTGTTGCTGCAGGTGCTCTCGCATGCTCTCGTGTGCGTTGGCACCCGAAGATGGGCCTGTACTTGAGCGGGAGTCGAGAAGAGCAATTGTTGGTGGCTGATCTTATGGGGCTGGAGGGGACATCGAGACGGGCGGGTGGGGGGTTCGTGTGGCCGTCGTTCGCATGTCAAGCCACATCGCACCGCAGCGCATGCGGTCTACAAGCGGTTCGGCTCATCGTGGGTTCGTGGCTCTGAGCAGCTCACCGCCATATCGGATTTCAACGTGGCGGCCGCCGTGGTGCACTCCGCGCAGTTCAATACATGATAATTTGAACGCGAGAGACGGGCGTTGACTGCCAGGGGTCCGTCCTTGGTCAGGAAACAGGAACAAGGGGTCCCGTGGGAGTGTGTGCGAGCGGGGAGAAGATGCGGAGATTGGCGGTAACATCGTGTATCTGTAAAGTGTGTCGCGTACCGATGTTTCAAGGACGGAAACGGGGAAAGGTTGTTCCGTGAAGCTCCAAGCTCGGAAGGGGACGCTCGGTCAAAGGTGAAAGGACGTCGGATCTTATAGTTCTTAACACTCTTACCGAAGTCGGACTTACGTTGCGTTGCTTCGGGGTTCGGACGAAACTGGTGCGTTGAAAGGCTTGATGTTGAGGCTTGAAAGCAGACCAGCATTCTGTTAAGCATTCTGGCCCTTTAAAAACGCGTGCGATGCGAATAAAGACCAGCGGGGACAAGACACAGCGAAGGCTGCAGCGTATACACACACCTGCGCCGTCGACGGTGCTGTACCTGGTGAGGGCCCGCTGAGGTTCACAGACCCCTTCATCGGCGGGACATCGCAGACTAGTTTCCGAGCTTCGCACACGCACGAGCCATGCATGAGCTTCCCAGCAACGGGCCCACAGCCACCCTCACAGTAACACGACGAGGGCGCTTGCGTCCTCTTGCATGGCCAGCGACTGATTGAGCCACGATTGCACGGACTGTCATGTGGGCGCGCTAGTGTCCACAGTGTGTGCTGGTGAGTGTCAATTTACACTCCAGGAGGTAAGCACACCTGGCCTGCCTGGTTCTCAAAGAGGAATCCGTAGGTCAGGTACTCGTCGCGGCTAAAGTCGGATGCGCAGTCCGTCGGGCACGCGATCCACACGAGGCGGGTGCCCTGAGTGATGGGGACGTTGTGCTGGCCACCGGCTTCGGGCACGAGGATCATGTTCTTCGTCTTATGCTTGATCAAAAAGGAGCCATCATCATCGGCGTAGGACCAGCCGGGGCGCGTGTTATCATTGTAGAGGAGCACGTAGCCGATCCGGTTGGTCGCCTCCGTCATATGCTGTGCGTTGTTCACGTTGAACGAGAGGTCGCTCGCAATGGGGTCGGTAAAAAAGGTGGTTTCGGTGCGGTGAGGGTACGTGGCGACGCCGTAGCCGCCGCTGTAGCACACACGGTTGCTCGACGTGGGCGAACAGCGGAGTGCCTGCATGAACTTGTCCATCTGCACGCCGTGCGTGAGCAAGAAGGAGTAGTCGCCCGGTGTGGGGTGTACGATGGCGCGCAGCCCGATCGCGCCAAAATCCGCGCGTCCCTCGGCGAATACCACTGTGCCCTCATTCATCAGGTTCCTGCCGGCCGGTCCGACCCGCGTCGGATGCACGTACATGCCACCGCCCTGTGTCGCGAAGTTGGTGAAGGCCCCGTTGATCGTGCCATGCCCCGCCCAGCGCTTGTGCCGCAGCACAAAGTTGGTGCCGATCGGGCACGCGACGAGCGGCGGCGGAAAGGGCGGCGGTGAGGGGGGTGGCGAGGGGGGTGGCGAGG
>JWZX01000898.1:0-20466 GCA_001275005.1 Chrysochromulina tobinii
TTCCCCCTGGCTGGGCTACTGATGGCCCCGCCGACTGTCTCTTCACACGGTGGTTCACGGCCGCTTAACTGTTGGGGTCAAGCGGCATTTCGGGCGTGCGATGATGCAGATGGCCACGCTCATCGGCCAGCCATTCCCTGCCAACATCGAAAACTTGTACGTCTTCGACAAGCCATTCGTGAGAGACGACGTTTTCACTGGCAAGCGCGTAATCGTCATCTCATTGCCGGGCGCGTTCACCCCTGTCTGATGCGATCAGCTGGACGGCTACAAGCAAGCAGAGATTGAAGGAGCGGCGGTAGCGGCAGGCGTAGACTGCGTCGTCATCCTTTGCGTGAACGACGGCTACGTGATGCAAGGATGGAAGCAAAGCCGCGGCTTGGCGGGATCCGAGCTCATCGTGTTCTTGGCAGACCCGTTCGGCAAGCTCACCTCGGCTCTAGGCCTCAACTTGCCCGAGCCGGACGCCGAGCTTGGACCTTTGCTTCGAGGCCAGCGTGCTGCGATGCTCGTCATTGATGGCGTCGTGCGGCACATGGAGATCAGCGATCCGAATGGAGACCCCAGCGGCGACCACAGCAAGCTCAACACCAGCGCTCCGCACATGCTCGAGGTCGCAAAAGGCCTCAAGTAGAACAGGCCGCGCGACTTCGACACTTGTGGGGCTAGAGCACCGAAGCCTCGCCTCTCCCGTCACATGATGCAGCCCGCGACAATGATGCGTTCGAGGATCAAGGCTTCGCCAACGGCCACCCGAACGCGGATACGGTTGAACCCGCAGCGTGCGTACAGCGATGACATTCGGTCCCCGGTGGGAGAGGTACTTAGGGGTGGTGTGACGTGTGAGCCACCCCTTAACTTACATCGCATATTACTCGATACTCGCCTCGTTCTCTCACGTCATGTCGATACTGAAATCCACTGTGCGCAGCCGCGCACGCACTGTCTACTCGCGTCTACTCGGTCGTACCGAAGGCGAATTTCCTGTAGCAGAAAGCCTCGTCCTACCACATTGAATTCAATGACGTCAAGCCAGGTAAACCAATTTTTTTGAATTTTACCAACATGCGGCCTGTACATGTTCTGTACATGTACATGTACACGTCGCTACGAACGCCAAGAACAATTGCGTTGCATGCACCGACGGCATTGGGACGTTTCGACTTTCACAGTCCACGCGGCCTGATGCAGCGGCCTGACGCGGGTTGAAGGGTCGTCTGCCCACCGCGAGGTCGCGTGTGTGGCTGCAGTCGCCGTGCGTGCGACGAGTGCCACTCCTTTGCTCGTGCGTGGGGCGCTGCAATCTTGTGGCACGGATACGGAACGGCACGGATGGACACTGTTGAACCCATCGAAGAAGCTGAGTCCTCGCATGATCCGGCTGCGGATGCCGCCTCCATTAAAGAGTGGCGCGCGAAGCTGCAGGTGGTCTTTGACAGTGCGGCTGCGGCGTTGCCCAGCAATCAGCGGCCGATGATTGCGAGGGTCTCAGAGCAGGTGCTTGCAGTCGTTGAGGCGTTGCAAACAACTGAACTCGCTCGGAACCACAAGGCGATGGAGAGCCTGCGCTTCCGGGTCCAGTGGGAGAAAGAACAGGCCAAAAAGCAGCTGGGCTCGCTCCGCAGTGCCTCGACGATGGAGGGGCAGCACCTGATCACGCGGGTGACGATGCAGCTCGAGGCGGAGCACAAGAACACACTTGAGCAGATGGAGCAGAAAGCGGCCGAGGTGACGAAGCGGTACGAGGCGCAGATAGGCGCCCAGGCCGAGGTGCAGCAGGTGCTCCTCATGAAGATCACGCTCCTCGACGGCGGCGCCACCGCGGCCAGCCTTGAGCACGAGCGTCAGGTGAGCTTTATGGCAGCGAGCGCGATGCGCCGGCTACAACACGTTGCGCTGAGCCGCGGCTGGCTCACATGGGTCGAGGGGGCGGCCGAGCAGCGCAAGATGCACGGTGCGCTGAGGCGGATGCGAGATTACGCGGTGAATCTCGCCTTCCACGCGTGGGTCGAGCTATGTGAGCAGCGTGAGTCGCAGCGGCAGCTGATGGAGCAGGCGGCAAGACGGCTGCTGCGGCCCGCGCTCACGTCTGCGTTCACGCACTGGCTCGAGGAGTGGAAGGAGGCGCAGAGGCGGGTAACGAGGGACGGGCTGCTCGTGCGCATCGAGGAACTTGAAAGCCAGATCATGCGTGAGCGCATCGAGAGTGCGCGCCGACTCGATGCGGCAGTGGCCGAGCAGCAGAGGCTGCTGCACACGATCACGCTCGGGCAGTCGGAGGCCGTGCGCCTCGAGGCGCTCGCGCGTGCTGACCTCGTCGAGTATCTTAACCACTCCACCACCCGCCGCCGGCTACACCAAGCACGCATGCGTAGCTGGGGCGCTTGGAAGGAATTTCGACAAGCCCGCGCCACGCAGCGGCGGCGGCTCAGCCAGTTTGTGAGTCGGTGGCTCAAGCGTCAGCTGGTGCGCGGATGGGCGGAGTGGCACGTGTGGGTTCGCATGCATATAAGCGAGCGGAGGTGCATGGGCGCGGTCGTCGGCCGCCTCGCCAACAAGCACCTCTCTCGAGGTTGGACTGGCTGGCACTCGTGCTGGGAAGAGGGCACTGCGCATCGGCGCATGATGCGCGGTGCCTTGAGCCATCACACCAAGAAGCAGCTCACGGGCTGCTGGGGCTCCTGGCATGTGCTCCGGCATGAAGCCGCGAGGCAGCGTCAGCTTCTCGCCGTCGCTGCCAGCCGGCTGCGCAACCCGAGCCTCGCGGGCGCCTACGGCGTCTGGCGGCACGAATGGCGGAGGGCACTGATGGCGGAGCACGCGAACATCTTAGAGGAGCGTGCCCGGCTCTTCGGCCCAAAAGGGGACAAGGATGGAGAGATCCAGCTGAGCGAGACGACGTCACCTCCGCTCGAGCTCGCGGAGCGCACGTTATCTCCGCTCGAGCTTGCGGAGCGCAAGGCGGATGAGTTAAGTCGCGCACTGCAAGAGATGGAGAGATGGAGAGATGAAGAGAGGGGCGCGCGCGAGCTGGCGAAGGCGGAGGCTCAGATGGCGACAGAGATGCTCGTCGAGCTCGACGGCCTGCGAAATGAGTCCTCCCGCTGGCACGCAGAGCGCGAGGCTTTGCAGGCGAAGCTCGACGAGACCGTACGCCAGCTGACGCGCGAGATCGAGCACGCGCGTGCCGACTACGAGCGGCGCGGGCGCGACCTCGCCGCTGCTAAGCTGCACGCCGAGCAAGCCGCCGATGTCGAGAAGGAGGCGAAGGAGACGCTCGAGAAGGCCCTCGAGGCCGTCGCACGCGCGGACGAAGTACGAGAGACCGAGAAGAGGCAGCTCACGCGCCGGATGTACGAACAGATGGAGGGCCTGCTCGCCGAGCGCATGGATGCTGTCGCGGTCAACCACGAACACCGCATCCGGGAGCTGACCAACCTCCTCGCGCTGCGCGATCGGCAGCTGATGCGAGCTGTCGCGGGCGCGACTTCCGGAAATCTCGGCCTCTCGAGATCAAGCTCGGCGATGCCGGCGTTCATGGCCCCAGCATACGCGGCGGCTGCCACACCTGGCACGGCGCTACACAAGAGCGCGTCCGAGAGCGCGTCGCCCAAACCTCTCGTGCGCGGCTCGGGTGACAAGCGCTCCCTTGACCTCCGACCTGTGAACGCACCTGTGGACGACCTCCGGATGAAGCGGCCGGCCACTGCCGCGTACACGACGAATGCCTCGCGTCGTGGGCGGGGGCCGGCCGCGGGCATGGCGCTCAGTACGTCGAGCGCTGGGCTGCTCGTCACCGCGACGCTGCCCGAGGCGGTTGGCTGGGCGGGGCAGATGGCCAGAGTTGACGCGCAGCCGCTCGGGCTCACGATCGCGCTGCCTATCGTGCCCACGAGGGACATCACAACCCCTCATCTCTACCATACGATGACAGCTCCCGGCGGGAGCATGATGGGTGCAAAGTCCGCACCTTCTTGGACGAGCCCCTTTAGCAGACGATGCGGGAGTCAGGCGTGACGAACGTACGAAAACGGTGTCTGGTATTTTCTGGCTAAATCACATAACTTTAACTACCTAGGGGGTCTTGGGCGTTGTCTATGTGTGTCATGTTTGTCATGCTCATCAACCCCCCCTGGCCGTCGTAACACAACGTTCACAGTACAGGACATCCATTTCACAGGTCGGCGGCATATCCGGAATCATGTTTGGTGGTGCCAGCTCACATACATGTTGGCTCGCCGTGTGCCGGCGTTCGCGACTCGCGTGCTGACGGCTGCACGCGCTCGCACATTATCAACCGCCATCGTCGATCCGACCAACTACGAGCCGGCCGCCGGACACACTCACGACCCGTGGGCGCCGCCTGAGCTGCAGGCGCGCTCCAACGACGTCGACCTGAAGGCCGTGTCGGCTGCGCACTGGGAGGACAAATGGGACGCGGCGAAGATCCGCGCGGCATCGGCCGCGCACGTCGGTGCCACCTGGACGCCGTCCAACGTCTTGGACGACGTGCCCATCCTCGTCAAGGGCGAGGGCGTCTTCCTGCATGCGGCCGATGGCCGCAAGTTTATCGACTGGACGTCGCAGGCCGTCTGCACGAACCTCGGTTACGACGTGCCGCCGGCCGTCATTGAGGCGGTCACGCGCCAGCTCACCGAGCTGCCGCACGTTTACAGCGGCCTGGGCATGGTCGAGCCACGCGCGCGGCTCGCGGCCCTGCTGGCGGAGCTGCTGCCGGCACCGCTCACGGGCCTGATCTTCCCTTCGAGCGGCTCCGAGGCGAACGAGGCGGCAATCCGCATCGCGCGGCGGTTCACGGGCAAGCACAAGATCCTCACACAGTACCGCTCGTACCACGGCGGCTCCGGCGCGTCGCTCGCGGCCACTGGCGACTTCCGCCGCTGGTATGCTGAGGCAGGCAACAGCGGCTTCATCAAGGCCATCAATCCGACGCCGCTCATGTTCTCGTGGTCGGAGGCGGGCGACGCGGCCGAGACGGACGGGGCGCATCGGGCGCTCGCCGCACTCGAAGAACAGATTCTCCTCGAAGGGCCTCAGACGATCGCCGCTGTGCTCCTCGAGTCGATAGTGGGCTCCGGTGGCACCTTCATCGCTCCCGAGGCGTACATGCGCGGAGTGCGCGCGCTGTGCGACAAGTACGGCATCCTGTACATCGCGGACGAGGTGATGGTCGGCTTTGGGCGCACGGGCAAGATGTGGGGCTTCCAGCACTACGAGGGACTGGTGCCCGACATAGTGACCTCTGCTAAGGGCCTCACGGCCGCTTACCTCCCGCTTTCGATGGTCGCGATGAGCGCGGAGCTGCATGAGTTCTTCCGCACGCGGCCCGTGGGCTGGGGCTCCACGTACCAGGCGCACCCCGTCGCGCTCGCATGCGCGTACGAGTGCGTCAAGCACCTGCTCAAACACGACCTTGTGGGGAACGCAGCGCGCCTCGAGCCGGTCATGCGGGAGTGCACCGACCATCTCGTAGCCTCTCACCCGTCGGTGCGTCAGGGCCGTGTCAAAGGGCTCTTCGGCTGCCTCGACCTGCAGGGCGTCGACGGCAAGTACATGCAGCCGCTCTCCGGCCCGCCGCACGCGGCGGTCAAGCCGTTCAGGCGCGCGCTGCTCGACGAGGGCGTGTATGGGCTCGTGCGCCCGCCGCTGTTGCACTCGGCGCCACCGCTCGTCATCGATGAGCCAACGCTGCGCGACGGCTTCGCGCGCGTCGACCGCGCGCTCAGCGTGCTCGACAAGGAGCTCGGGTTCTGAGCCACCATGCCGCGAGGATGTTGTGTGGAGGAGGTGGCGGCTGATTGGCTTCGTCGGTGCGGGGATTAGGTACAGGAACCTCATCTCTAAAACCTAGTGGCGCACTGGGCGAGCATGTAACCGACTCGCCGAACCATTTGACAGCTGCTAGCTAGTATGTGACCAAATTCCAGTGCGTTCGCGTTGTCACTCGATAAAAAAGGATAATTTTCCGCCATTCGTTTAGGGTTTACTCGCTGTGAGCTGCGCACTTGCGTTCCGGGGGTCTGGACTCGCACGTCTTTCACTTTCTTTGCCGTGCGATGTATCGCAGGCCCATAATAGCAGAGTAAACCTGGTCGCGCGTTGAAACGTAGAATTGCAGATCATCAAAGCTACACAAGCAGCCTGGTGAGCGCGAAACCCCGGTCCCTGCTAAAGCTAGACCAGGCTTATTACATCGCGGTGGGTAGGCGGGAACACTTAACTCTCGTCAGAGAGACCGACATCATGCGCACCATTGGCATTGCGCTTCGAAATCTCCCCAAGAGCCGCAGAGGTGCCGAATAGCACTCAGTCTGCCCCCTATGTATCACTCCCGTTGGGATTAATCCCCCGGGATACGCATCGAATAAATTCGAGAACCCTTTGGGCCTCGAGCCTCGAGCAGCAGATCTCCCGATATGTCTCCCCATGGTACCCCATATGCCCAATATCCCAAACGGCCGGGTCGAGACGTCTCCCAGCATACAAGGGCCAGCATACCCCTTCCCCCCCTGGCCGGGCTACTGATGCTCCGCTGTCTGTCTCTTCACGCGGTGATTCACGGCCGCTTAACCGTTAACCGTTGGTTTTGTGGCAAAGAAATCACACAGACACATTCACACCCATGCACACCCTGTTGTGTTGTGAACCATTTTTGGGCTAATGATTACTTAGTGCAAGGGGTACATAGTAGTGGCCCCGGTATCTACGGTACAGTAGGTCTGGTCATGCCAACGACTCGTAAGTCCACGCGCGATGCGGCTCGGCCTCCTCCTTTTCTGTGGGGCGTCATGGACGGTGATTCGCTCATCATGGTGTTTTCGAAGCTAAGCACATTGGCCGACATGGTGAACGCGAGCCTCGTTTGCCGGGCGTGGGCCACTGCGGCTCGGGTGGAACAGGCATGGGAGTGCGCCGTCAAGGCCAACTTTCCGTCAGAGCTGCACTCCGGGGTGTTCCACTCGTTCGAGACCCTTGGAATCATGGGGTGGAAGGCGCGCTGCAAGCTGCTCTTACAACGCGTGAGGCCAATTTGTCCGAAGCGTGGCTGGGGGGGGCAGGACATCAAGGCCATGTACTCATTCGTCGTCTCGGTAGCTGACGCTGAGGGCAACGCCGTGTCATCTGCGGCGACGCTGTGCGCTCCACGTCACTTCGCTTTGCGCTTCCCTAAGAGTCGTCCCGATTTCTACTTCCGCCTCGAGGCCTTATTCGACATTGAGGCTGTGCTGAACGTCGGCGCAAAGGGTGACTGGCTTCTGAACGATCCGGACACTATTTACGCTGACGGAGCCGATGGGTTTGGAACAGCGACCGTCGATGTGTTCGTGCGCCGTTCGAGCGACGGAAGAGTAGCTCACCTCATGAAGAGCGACTTCGACTTCGAGAATCCGTTCCCGAGCGAAGGAGTTGGAGTCTGTCCTCACAGACGCGTCCCGAAGGATGCCATTTCCCCACAGTCTGGTGCCCATGATGCGCCTGAGCTTGCCATCTCTATTGAGAACTGGAGCGTGAAGCCGCCATGGCTCGGGGAGCACGTACATGATGTGTACCCCAACCTCTCGTGTGGCCGCTGGCGGGAAGATCCCCAGTTTCCCCACAGCAAGCAAGAGCCTCCGTCTCGAGTACGGCTCCAGTGGCCATCACACCGAAACGGATCATATGATCCGGAGTGGGTCGTTGGACTGTCGGCGATTGCAAAGCCTCCACAGCCGCGAGAGCTCGACGACGACGACGACGACGTTGAGGACGTAGAGGAGGCAAAGACTAGCAAGTGGACGGGCCTGCAGCTCGACTTCAGCTGGTCCGACTCCTTTGGCCAGGGAGAGCACGAGCCTGTTGCAAACGACTTTATGGCACAAGCCCTTGCCGGCCGTGCGCTCCTGTGGGTCTGAGCCGCGCCCGTTTGAGCCTACCGACCCGGAGACGCTCCGAGCTCTCATCTCGTGCGCGGCCGCGCCGGGTCTGGCACATCGATAGTCAGACCGAACGGTGTGTGTCCCGAGACAAACACTGTCACAGGAACCTCATCTCAAAACCTAGTGGCGCAGGGCGAGCATGTATCCGACTCGCCGAACCATTTGTTTCATAACTGCAAGCTATTCACAAGCCTCACGTTCACGCGGCGACTTGGCGTAAGGATGGCGCACAAGACCGACCGCGCAGCCGCCACCTCGACCGTAACCGCCTTCGCGGCTGCCGAGAGCGAAGCAGGCGACTGCTCCGACGTCGCGATCCTCCTCAGCCGACTGCAAGCGCGCGGCCCGCTAAAACGCGCGTACGCTTTGTTGCGCGAGTCGCTCCCCGATGAGCTCTTGGGGCTCGGCGCTAGCCGAGTGCACGCGCTCGTGCTCAGTGCGTTGCAGTCACTGCTCGACGGGCCAGCACGAGAGGACAAAGAGGCGTGGCCTGGCTCGGGAGCTGCCGCCTATTGCTCGCTGCTGCTCGACGCGGCCTCCAAGTTGCACGCCAACGGCTCCGCAGCAGTGCTGCCTTCGCACCGTGAGCAGGCCGTCACGCTGTGTGCGCGGCACCCGCGCTTCGTGCGCAAGCTCCTTGCTGTCTACGGAGGAGGTGAGGACGACCGAGCGCCGGCGCTGCTTGCGGCACAGACGTTGTGGGCACGCGGTGACGGCGCGGAGGTGGCGCAGCTCACCGCTTCCTTCGCGCTGCACGCCCACTTTGACGTGCGCGCTTTGCTCCGCTCCGCCCTAGACAGCACTCAGCCGCAGGCCGCCACGGCTCTTGCGAGTGCTTCGCCGGAGCATGCTCTGATGCTGCTCGAGGAGCTGTGCGAGCGCGGCGACGCGCGCCAGGCGCTGCGCGCCCTGCCCAAGCTCAACCTTACGCGTCGCACACTGCCGTTGACCACGCGCCGGCTGCTCCGTCGGGGCGTGCTCTCGCCTCGCCGCCGCTGGCTCGCGCGCTCGAGGCTGTGGGATCTCATTGACGCCTTCTACGCGGCGGCCGCGGCAGGCGTCGCCGAGGCCAGCAGCGCGCACGACGAGGAGGATGCGGCGCTCGACACGGCGCTCGACACGACGCTCGACACGGCGCTCGACACGGCGCTTGACAGCGCGGCGCAGGTGGAGCGGCTCGTGCTGCGGACGGTGCTACCAGCATGTGATTGGGTGGCGCTGGCCGCGGGCCTGAGCCTCGAGCTTGCAAAGGAAGGGCTGCGCACCGTCGCCGTCCACGGCTGCTTACGTCATCAGATTGAGAGCGCACTGCCTCCCAAATTACGGCCAATTACGGCAGCAGAGCGCGCAGAGGCGAGGGCCTTGACGGAGGAACAGGTGGCCACTGGCGCCCCCTACGTGGCACTGGCGCCCGCACGCGACGGTGCCCGCGGCGGCGCGCCTCCGAGCTACTTTGGCCAACGGCTCGATCTCGCGCGGGTGATCGTGATCTCGGACGCCGCCGGAATGCGCTCCATGTACGCCGCCGTGCTGGCCGGCGCTGTGCCGGGCGCTGTGCCGGGCGCTGTGCCGGGCGCTGTGCCGGGCGCTGTGCCGGACGCAGTGGGGTCGCACGCCGGCGCCGGCGCGTCGCTCCCGGTGCGAGCCGGCGAGACGACCGCCGCCAGTGGCGGCCGAGCGGCAGGTGGCGCGAGCGACGCACTGGCTGTCTCTCGAGGCGTGCTCGGCATCGACATCGAATGGTTTGACGGCGAGGGCGGCTCGGGCGAGGGTGGCATGGTGCAGTGGGTGCAGCTCGCAGATGGGATGCGCATCTACCTGCTCGACGTGCCCGCGCTGCTGGGCACGGACGCATCGCGCGTGGCCTTTGCGGAGGGCTGGAGAGCTCTCATGAGCTGCCAAGGCCTGCTCAAGCTAGGCCTCGGGCTCAAGCAAGACCTGAGAAAGCTACGCAAGGCGCACGCAGTACTCGCGGCAGCTGGCGCCGACGAGCTTGAGCCGGCCGTTGAATTGGGTGCGCTCTGGAGCAAGCGGCGGGCCGCCAAGGCTAAGGTGGGCGGCGGTGGCGGCGGTGGCCGCGGTCGTGGCGGTGGCGGCGGTGGCGGCGATGGCGGCGATGGCGGCGACGGCGACAGCGATGGCGGCGGCGACGAAGGCGGCGACGAAGGCCGCGACGACGGCGGTGGCGGGGCGGGGCGCAATAGTCCCGGCCTTTCCGCGCTGGTGCAGGAGACCTTCGGGAGCCCCCTCGACAAGTCGATGTGCCTTTCCAACTGGACACGTCGGCCGCTCACCCTCTCCCAGCTGCGCTACGCCGCTCTCGACGCCGAGTGTCTGGTGACCCTGTTTGCACACTGGGAGCGCCAACGTATTCTCGAGGGGACGCCGCCGCTTCTGCCCGCCTACCTGCCTCCTGCCCGCATGCGTGGCGTCACTTGCTGCGTCGTGTCGCTACAGGCCGTTGCTTCGGCGGCGGTGCGCATCGAGCTTGCAGTTGGTGCCAGCTTCGCGGCGCGCATGCTGGGCGCTGCCTCCGTGAGCGACTGCGCTACTTGTGGTTGACGCTTGCGGTATAGAGCTCCTGTGTTCTGCCCGATGGAGCACCGATGGAGCACCGCGGTGTGAACAGCTCCGTTTCCGAGGTGCTCGTGCACTGCGCCGGCACATGTGCTAAAAAAAGTATCGATAAACGGTATGGGCGTGAGTGTCGCAACAACTCGCCCCATGTTGGTTGTCATTGCCCCCTCACCCCGCGCGAGTCCGTGCGTCTGCCGGGCGTCGGGCTATTCTCGACAAAGAACCCAGCAACCCACCCATTATACTTATGCACCGTCTTCGCCGTTCAACAACACGCCCGCATGCAGCCACGGAGGCTGCTTGCACGCCAGCAGCCGCTCAATCTCGCACTGCCAGTGCCATGCCGTGTCGGAGACGTCGCACGCCGCCGCGTACGCGTTGCGCCGCAGCGCGGCGTAGTGCTCGGGCTGCGCGTACAGCGCCAGCGCACGCTCGAGCGAGCTCATCAGTGCCGAGTGCGAGTGCCCTGAAAAGGTCAGTCCGGAGCCCTTACGGCTGCGCTCGTCGTAGTCGGCCACTCGCTCGCGGAGGCCGCCGGCGCGCGAGCAGACGAGCGGCGTGCCGGCTGCGAAGAACTCCTCGCGCACGAGCCCCGAGGGTTCGAAGAGGGAAGGCATGAGCCCAAAGTCCGCCGCGATGCTTGCGAGCGCGCCGTCCTCGAAAAAGGTGGCTGGGTCGGCCCAAAAGTGGTCTGGGTACGTTGCCTGGAGCGAGGCCATTTGTGGGCCGATGAATAGGCTATCCAGGCAATCAATAGGCCCCATAGGCCATCAAGAGGCAATCAAGAGGCCATCAAGAGGCCATCAAGAGGCCACCCGTGGAGATCGCACCTGGAGTGTGGCCATTTGGTCCGCGCACCGACGAGCGTATGCGTCCGAGGGGTCTGCGTGGCCGCAGACACACAGCTGCAGCTGCCCACGCGCGGCTTGGAGGATGGCCGGCACGCAGTCGAGGAGCAGATGGATGCCCTTTTGGTATGAGATCCGCCCGAGGAAGAGGAGCAAAGGCACCGACGAGCGCACGCCAGATTCGCCAAAGCAGCGGCGCTGTAGCGTCGCCTTCGCGGCGGCATGGTCGCCATGCGCGGCCAGCTCGGCACGGCGCCGGCCGAGGGGCAGCCCCGAGGCGCATGCAATCGCTCCACCCGCCGCACGTAGCAGCGGCGCGTAGCTCGAGGATGCGAGGAGCTCGTCCCGATAGCTCGTCGAGACGGTCGCCCACGCACACGAGCAGAGGAGCGCGGCCCGAGTGAGCGAGATCGTGCCGAGATTGGGCTCCTGGCTGCCGCCCTTGCGACCCCCGCCCTCGTGCAGCAGACGGTGCGGCAGCTGGTGCAGCGCCGTCAGTTGCGTCGCCGGCGCATCCACCACCAACTTACCATCGTACCCGGGCTCAAGGTTGTGGATGAGGTGCACGAAGAGCGCCGACTCGCCGAGCGCTCTCACCCCACTCGCCGCACTACCAGCCCAGCCCGGGTGTTGGGCGTAGGGCGCAGCGAGACCGGCCACCCAGTCGTTGGTCACGACTGCGTGCGGCAGCGGCTCTCCGCGCTCGCGCAGTCGGTCGAGCAGGAGCAGCGCGCCGCGCGCGAGCAGCGCGGCTGGGAGCAGTTTGCGCGCGGTACCACCTGTGGGGTCAGCAGAGGTCAGCAGAAGTCTTCAGAGGCCATCAGAAGTCCTCAGAGGCCATCAGAGGTCATCAGAGGCCATCAGAGGTCCTCAGAGGCCATCAGAGTTCCTCAGAGGTCACCTGTGGGGTAGGGCGCGCCAAAGCAAGCGCCATTCTCAAGGAGATGCACCGTCACTCCATGCTCCTGTATGGTGCGCACGCCCACGGACATGTGGGCGTGCCCGAGGGGAACTTGCAACGAGTACTCGAGGCGCATCGATGCCCAACGCGGCGCGTAGCACCGGTAGGCCGGCGCGATCACGCGTACGTGCGCGCCGCGCGCGGCGAGCGCGGCCGACAAGTGCGCGGTCATCGTGCCGAGCCCTCCGACGGATGCCCAGCGACCGAGTTCGGGGGTGATCAAGACGAGCCTCCGCGGCTGTGCCACCTCCACAAGCGCCCGGTGCAACCGTGCAATTGGATCTCGGTGCAATCTCGGTGCAATTGGCGCGTTTGGGGCGGGCTGGAGGGGCGCAGCGGGTGTGGCGGGCGCGGCCGGCGGGCCTGCTGCGGCGGGCGGGCGCAGCGAGTCGCCGGCCGAGGCCGCATCCCCCGGCGCATCCCCCGAATGCCCACTGAGGACGCAATTGGGCGAGGCGGACGTTGGGTATGCGTCGTCGCTCGTCTTGACAACCGCTTGGTGTGCCTGCCATCGAGGGGTGGGGATTTCGGTCTGCGCGAGCCGACTCATTGCGCCGAGCGCACGCCGGATAGCCTGCGTCGCGCGCTGCGCGGCCTCCGCGGTCGTCAGAGCCTCGCATCTCGGTACGATCTCGGTACAATCTCCCGTGGCCGTGAGTGCCTCGGCAGCACGATCTCCCACACGATCTCCCACGCCGTCACGAGCGCCGTCGCGAG
Source organism: Chrysochromulina tobinii (assembly GCA_001275005.1). Taxonomy (NCBI): domain Eukaryota; phylum Haptophyta; order Prymnesiales; family Chrysochromulinaceae; genus Chrysochromulina; species Chrysochromulina tobinii. Next base: position 13,041 of record JWZX01000898.1, read on the forward strand.
CGGTGTCCGACCCAAATATGTGAATCGGCTCGAGCGACTCGTCAGAGTGCTCTCCACCTCCAGCCCCAGCCCCAGCCCCAGCCCCAGCCCCTCCCACAGGCTCATGCAGCTCGTCAGAGTGCAGCGCACCTGCCTGGGCGGCCATATGCACTGCGGCTGAGAGCATGAGTGCTAACGGTGCCATCATCCCGTCCTCGATGGGCATGAGCGACGTGAGGAGCGCGAGCAGACGGTGGCCAGAGGCGTTCGCGTCCGCGGACGCGCAGATGCGCTGCAGCGCCGTCGCCGCAGCATTGTGCTTCGCGTACGCACTCGGCCGTTGGCTCAGCCGACGGAGTGCACTGAGCAAGTGCGACCGGTAAGTCAGGTGCTTGGAGCAGTGCACGCGCAGGGCGACCAAGCCGTTGGCAGGCACACGTGCATGCAGCTGAGAGTGAGCCAGCTCTTGCCGAGAGAAGACCTCGAGCGCAGGCTCCTCAGCCTGGCATCCGGACGACATGACGCCAGGAACTCTGGCCACGGCGCTGACGCTGCTCGTGGAGGTCAGCATGCGGTGGACGGCAACGAGCGCCTGGGGATCGTCATCGGCGCCATGGAGAGCTTCGGCGGAGACGTTGACTGCGACTGTCGTCGCAGCGCCGCTCAGATCGATCAGGATGAGCAGCGGAGATCCATCATCTCCACGCCTCCAGAAAGCGAGCGGCGGCTGCTCCTGCGGTTGCAACGGTTGCACGCTCAAAGTACGTAGCCCGTCGTGCGCTAGAAGCCGTCGCGCGTGCCCGCACGTGTCTGCCGACAAGTTGCAATGCTCGAGCAGGTGGCGCACGAGCACGACGAGGCCGTCGGGACGCTCCGCCGACATGGGCGCTTTTGACGAAATTCCCGGGAGACGGTTACAGATTACAGATAAAACAAATCTTCACAACGCACTCTCTAAAACAGGTGTCCCCGGAAATCGACTCGACAGGGTTGCACGACGTCTGACAAGCCAGCTCTTGGAAGGAGCCCGGTGCGCACTTGACGCACACGTCTCCTGCCGTGCGGTTGTTGTACGTGCCCGGAGCACACGGCACCGCCACGGCCGAGCCCACAGAGCACGACGTGCCGACCGGGTAGGCGATGCACTCGCTCAGGGAATTGAGGTAGCCGGTGAGAGTGACAGAGTGGGAGCAGCTGTGAGCTGAGCACACGGTCTGGTTGGCGCTGGTGCCGCCCGGGCAGCAGGGCTGGGGCGCGGACCTCGACGCACAGGTTCGAGCTCAGGAGCAAATCGGTTCTTTGTAGCGAAATGAGTGGCGGTGTGTCACAACGTCGCGCCGGACTGCCGGTGCCCGCAGAGGCGGTCACGGCACTCGCGGGCGAGCTCGCGCGTCTCTGCGGGTTTCCCACAGCAGCGCCAGCCGTCTCGCACAGCCACGCTTCCAGGCCATGTGACCCAGCCCATGTCCTCGCACGTCCGGCAAGTGCGGCGGGTGGGCTGGAAGGGCCCTGAGCTCATGCGCGCGGCAAAGGACCACGCACTGCTGTTGGGGTTCTTGAGATCGTGAAGGACAATCGAGCGATTGCTCATGTGGCCTCGCGTGTACGTGGGCCAAGGATGGTGCTGCACGAAGAGGGGCGAATCGACGATGTTCAGCGCCTCGTGCCGCGCGCGCAGCACGTCACTCACCCAAAAGCCAAAGACGCTGTCCCCCATCGGAAAGCAAGCACTTCCGCGCATGCGAGAAGGGATCCGACCACCGCGTGCCTGCACGGTGCGCGCAATCTCCGTCTCGCGCAGCCGCTCGAGCCAGCGACGAGGGCGCGCATCCTCGACGAGTCGCTGCGCGAGGGCGCGCGAGACGCCGAAGCATGGGCCGTTCACCTGCGGAAAGGGTGGGCTCGGGTCGACAGCGCGCGAGGCGATGGAGAGGGCCGCCTGCTGACGCGTATGGTCCATGTCACTGAGGAGTGCCCGTTCACGAAGTGGCACCACCAGCCGCGCGCATGCGGTCGACCAGCGCCGCACCAAGGAGGCGTTCCTCGTCGCGCCGAGCATCTGAAGCTTGAAGACCCTCGAGCTGATGTTCATCGAGTTGTGCTCCAAATCAGCCGCACAGCGATCGATTAGAAGCCGGAAACGCGCCGCTTGCCAATCTACCGGGTCCCAGCCCATGAAGCCGACGCCCGACGTGTCCATACTGAGATTATTGTAGTAGCTGCGCCAAGTGAGCAGGCCCCAGAGCGTCATGCCTGTGGCAGGCACGAGCTGCGACACGAGCCGAAGATCGGCCTCCAGATGCGCGAGCTGGATGTAATTGTCGTCGTCACCCGCGACGAGATACTGCGCGTTGGGGTACCGAGGGAGCGCGGCATCGAAGAACAAAAGGTACTTTCTCGCGCACTCGAGAAACCCTTCGCTCATGTTCACGAGGAGGAGGTCACCCTCACGGGCATGCTCTTCTTGGAGTGCACGATCAAGCGCACCGGTTGCGAGCTTGCTCTGAGGCGGCACAGCTGCCAGTACAAAGTGTAACGCCACTCGTGAGGAGGGCTCCTCCAGGAAGCGCCTCGAGAGCTCGCGGATCTTACGCCGCCTGGCCGCGCCTAATGAACTGCTACCCCGTTTGGGGCAGCACCGCACGTTGCTGTCGTAGGCGAGCGAGAGCAACCCCACGACGACGAATGCGTCCTTGGGGCGAGGCATGGTGTCTCAGTGCTCGGATAGACCTGCTGCAGTGGGTACTGGATCCGTCCGTCGCAGCCTCTCTTGAAAATCTCACAGTCCTGCGGGGACGCCACGATTGATTGCACGCGACGCGCTTCGATCGAGCGAAGTGCTGTGGTCAACGTCGTCTAAAAAAAAAACCAGATGCATGCGTGTTACACGAGTTTTTCGAAATTACCACTGTCCAATCGTACGCACCCCCCCCGTCCACAGCCATACAACAACACGAGCAATGCGTGCGTACCCGCGGTTGCGGGAGGAATAGGTTGGCTCAACGGGGGGCGGCGGACGGGCTATTCGCAATCGAATGGTCGGTACCTTGTGTGTCGATTCAACTGACCCTTTCTCAATACTCGTGCAAGGTCGTCTCTACTCTCGTGGGATGACGTGTCGCGCGGTATGGGCACAGGCGGTAGCCTCTCTCTCTGCATACGGGCCCAACATTACCTTCGAGAAAGAGGGCCCTTACATTGTGCTCACCACCACACCATGTTACCTCAGTAAATCACAGACAGCAGAATGTCCACCACGCTCCGCAAGTTTCAGAGCATTCCAGCCGCTGTAGAGACCAGAAAGCTGCTCCATGTTCCGGTCCGCCTTTGCCTCGAGTAGGACGAGAGCAACCTGCTCGTGGCCATTTTGGGCAGCGACCATCAAGGCGGTCACGCCGTCGGACTTTGCCGTATTTGGGTCTGCCTTTGCCTCCAGCAGGACGGCCCACGACGAGGGCGTCCGCAGCAGCCAGCTTCCCCGCCTCGTGCGCCGCCTCGCGCGCCACGCCCTTGGCTGCCTCGAGCGCCTAGATCGAGCGCCGTGGGCAGCCACGCGGCAGGCAGCCCCTTGCGCACGAGCGTGGCGACCACGCGCAGCCGCCACGCCTCCTTGGCTGGCACGGCCGCCGCCTCGGCCGCCGGCAGCTGCGCCGCCTTGACGAACGCGTCGCCAAACGCCGCGCCACCCGCCTGCACGCCCATGAGAACGCGCTGAAGGTCGGCCCTCGACAGGTTTAAGGCCTCTTGCGTGGCTCAGCCCTAGCCCGCTCGGTGTGCTCGTGCGGGACCAACTTCTTGGTGCAAAGGGTAACACATGAGCCCAGAAGCACGAGACCGAGACGCTCTTTCTGATCGGCGAGGTGATCACCAAATGCAGCGTTTCTGATGGATAAGCCTTAACGGGCTGCCGAGTACTCGAGAGGGGGTCACCGCAAGACACCTACTCGTTCGCCCGGCTCTTCGGAACCGGGGCGGCGACCCCGATCTCGCGGCCGGCGGGCCAACAAAACGCAACCGAACGACAGGGGGGCAACGACACGGGCAACAGGAAAGGGGAAGCCTCAACGGGCTGACCCAGTGGCCCACCTGTGTGTCGTAGTCCGGTCATGTGATTCTCCCATGCTCCCCGTAAGGGGCCCACGCCGCTGCATATCCGATACATGCGTCTGTTCCTCCCAAGAGGGGGTTGGCAGTTTCGCCGGGCAGTGGTGTGCGGGCATATAGAAATGTAGCATATAGAGAGGGCATATCGACACCCGAACATGAATCGTTAGATTCGAACCACATGGCCACGAGCATCCGTTGAGGGAGCTGCGTGTGCTGCCATGGGATATCCTATGTGTCTTAGTGGATATCTCGACCCGTACCCCGTATTGTTCCAAGGTGATCGGTGTGTCTGTGTCTCAATAACTCACTCACTCTCACTCACAACCACCGACATGGAAATGATGACAGACGGAGACACGAGACAGAGGCTGAACGTATTGGAAAACAATCCCTCGTACTTCTTACAGGATGTGTGAAGTCTGAAGAACGGAAGGCGGCTGGAGCCTCAGCCTGGACTGATGAATCCTCAAGAATCCTCAAGAGGGCTTGACTTGACTTGACTGAGCGACCTTGCGCCCTACACGGCGCTTCACACGGTGACCGGGCCTATCCGCCCAATTGATCCGCCCCTCAAAATGCATCTTCACGGTCACACCGTCGTTCGCACCTCCGCCGGCACAGCGCGATGCGCGGCACATGGCGCGGCATCGGATCAACAGATACAACACATGCAAGAGGAGAATTAGAGGAGAGACGCCGCACAGGAAGCTCCTTGTTCTGGTCTGATTCCGGTCAGCTCCTGCCTTGGGTTGTGGCCATTTTGGGCAGCGAACATCAAGGCGGTCATGCCGTCGGACCTTGCCTTAATTGGGTCCGCCTTTGCCTCTAGCAGGACAAGGGCGCACCGCTCATGGCCATTTGGGGCAGCCCATATCAAGGCGGTGACGCCATCGTTGTTCTGAGCGCTCACCACGGCGCCCGCCTCAAGCAGGACGCGAGCAACCTGCTCGTGGCCATTTAGAGCAGCGAACATCAAGGCGGTCCTCCCGTCGGACAATGCCCTATTTGGGTCCGCCTTTGCCTCGAGTGTTACTTTGCCTCATTTTGGTCCGCCTTTGCCTCAGTAAATCACAGACAGCAGAATGTCCACCCCTCTCCGCAAGTTTCAGAGCATTCCAGCCGCTGAGACCAGAAAGCTCCTTGTTCCGGTCAGCTCCCGCCTCGAGCAGGACAAGAGCAACCTGCTCGTGGCCATTTAGAGCAGCGAACATCAAGGCGGTCATGCCGGAAGACATTGCCCTATTTGGGTCCGCCTTTGCCTCGAGCAGGACGAAAGCAACCTGCTCGTGGCCATTTTGGGCAGCGATGATCAAGGCGGTCACGCCGTCGGACCTTGCCTGATTTGGGTCCGCCTTTGCCTCGAGCAGGACGAAAGCAACCTGCTCGTGGCCATTTAGGGCAGCGCACATCAAGGTGGTCGAGCCGTTGGACCTTGCCTGATTTGGGTCCGCCTTTGCCTCGAGCAGGACGAGAGCAACCTGCTTGTGGCCATTTTGGGCAGCGAAACCCAAGGCAGTCGTGCCGTCAGACATTGCCTTATTTGGGTCCGCCTTTGCCTTGAGCAGGACGAGAGCAACCTGCTCGTGGCCATTTAGGGCAGCACACATCAAGGTGGTCGTGCCGACGGAATCTGTCATATTTGGGTCCGCCTTTGCCTCGAGCAGGACGAAAGCAACCTGCTCATGGCCATTTAGGGCAGCACACATCAAGGTGGTCACGCCGCCGGACCTTGCCATATTTGGGTCCGCCTTTGCCTCGAGCAGGACGAGAGCAACCTGCTCGTGGCCATTTAGAGCAGCGAACATCAAGGCGGTCATGCCGTTGGACTGTGCCTGATTTGGGTCCGCCTTTGCCTTGAGCAGGACGAAAGCAACCTGCTCGTGCTGGCCATTTTGGGCAGCGAACGTCAAGGCGGTCCTGCCGTCAGACATTGCCTTATTTGGGTCCGCCATCGCCTCGAGCAGGACGTGAAGGCAGCGCTCGTGTCCAAAACGGCTCGCCAGCATGAGTGGAGTGCCACCGTCGGAATCGGCGAGCGCCGCATCCGCCCCTCGAGTGAGGAGCTGCTGCACGATCGGCTCGGCGCCCTCCTCCGCGGCGAGGTAGAGCGCGGTGCAGCCCTCGGCGCTCTGCGCATTCAGCGTGGAGGCGTTTGAGGATGCCAGCAGCTTGGCGACGGCCGCGAGTTGCTTGCGGCGGGACGCGACCATGAGCGCCGTCATCCTCCCCGCGTCCTGCGTGCGTGCGAGGGTTGCCAGGTCCCCCGTCGCGGCGGCGCGCAGCCGCTCCGTGCGCGTGCACGCCTCGTCGGTGAACTCGTGGTCCGAGAGCGTCGGCACAAAGAGGCGGACGACGGCGTGCTGCTTGGCGTTCCGTGCTGCTCCGACTGCGGACTGGAGCTGCGTGTTGTTCTCCTCCTTGTCGGCGCCCTTTGCGACGAGCGCACGGCAGATGGCCACGTGCCCGCCGGCGGCGGCGCGGTGCAGCGGCGTGTTGGCGCGCTCGTCCGTGACGAGCGGGTTGACACCCGTGTCGAGCAGCGCCTCGACGAGCGCCGCGTCGCCCGCCCCTGCGGCGAGACGGAGGAGCGCGCCCGCGCCGTCGGACGCAACGACGAGCGCCTTGGTGCGCGGCAGGCCCTTCTTCTCGTCCCACCCCATGATCTTGACGTCCACCGCGTCGCCCTCCACGCGTGCGACCACGGCCGGCGTCCAGAAGTTCCCGTCGCGGGCGAGCACTCTCTTGCCCACGACGAGCGCGTCTGCAGCAGCCAGCTTCCCCGCCTCGCGCGCCGCCTCGATCGCCACGCCCTTGGCCGCCTCGAGCGCCGTGGGCAGCCACGCGGCAGGCAGTCCCTTGCGCACGAGCGTGGCGAGCACGTGCAGCCGCCACGCCTCCTGGGCTGGCACGGCCGCCGCCTCGGCTACCGGCAGCTGCGCCGCCTTGACGAACGCGTCGCCAAACGCCGCGCCACCCGCCTGCACGCCCATGAGAACGGCGTTCGTCCACCACACGCCCCACGCAAACGACGACAGCGGCAAGCCGCCATCGCCGATGGCGAGCATCGCATAGTACTCCTGGAAGGAGAGATGGAAGGCCTGCATCTGCAGCGGCTTCGCCTCGAGCAGGCGCACGAGCGGCAGCCCGTCTCGCGCCACCAGGGCGCGCAGCTCGTCGGCCGCGCGCTGGGCGGCGGCCATGCCGATGCGCGCGCTGATACGCGCGGCGGCGGCGCCGAGGTGTACCTCGGTGATGATGCGCTGCTCGGCGGCGTGCGCCTCGAAGAAGGTGGCTTGCAGCAGCGCGCGCGCGTCGTCCGACACGGCGGCGCCCGACCGTT